>JBCJKH010009416.1:0-19192 GCA_039877255.1 Loriculus beryllinus | reverse complement strand
TCTAATATGTCCATGTCTGTCTTGTACTGGGGAGCCCAAAACTGGGAACAGCTCTCAACGTGTGATACTACCTGTGTTGAGTAGATCATCTCTCTTGACCTGGTGGCAATACTTTGTCTGCTGTAGTCCAAGATATCATTAGCTGCCATTGCTGTCTCATGTTTGACCAGGTGTCCACTAGGACACCCTAGGTCTTTTTCTGCTAAGCTGCTTTCCAGCTGGGTGGCCCCAGCATATCTCGGTTCCAGGGATTGTTTCTCACCAGGTCCTTTCCAATACTAGCCCTTCTATGATTGTACTTCCCCTTGTTGAAATTCTTGAGGCTTCTGTCAGCCCATTTCTCCAAGTGCGTTAAGGTCCCTTTGGATGGCAACACAACCTCCTGGTGTATCAGACACTCTTCCCAGTTTTGTGTCATCAGCAACTTCCTGAGGGTGTGCTCTGCCCCCACTATAGAGTCATAGAATGGTTTGGCTTGGAAAGGACCTTAAGATCATCTAGTTCTAACCCCCTGCCATGGGCAGGGACACCTCACCCTAGACCATGTCATCCAAGGCTCTGTCCAACCTGGCTTTGAACACTGCCAAGGATGGAGCATTTACCACTTCTTTTGGCAACCTGTGCCAGTGCCTCACCGCCCTCAGAGTAAAGAACTTCTTCCATATGTCTAACCTGAACTTCCCATTTCAGTTTGAATCCATTACCCCTTGTCCTATGGCTACAGCCCCTGATGGAAGAGTCCTTCTCCAGCTGTGAAAATACACCAATTCTGGTGGGGACAGACTTTTAAGACACCAGAAAAAAATCTGGCCCAGAAAGTTAATCTTAACTGAATTATGTTTCGACCTCCTTTGTCACTCTATAGTAGAGAATTGATGGTGGTCTGTCCTTAATTATAGAATACTGTCTGACATAAACTGATATAAAATAATTGTACGCCTCTGTTAACTAATGAGATAGAGGAGATCCATTTACTCCTCTCTCTTGATTTTAGTCAGATGTTGGGATGAATTTTTAAAGCAACTGCTAAAGTAAATAAAAATGAAGAGTTGACTCATAAGGCTATCACTGAAGAAATCCTTTAGGAATGCGTATCAGCACCAGACTGGGTAGAACACAACTTACAGTTCTGACCCACATTTAGTATGTAACAGATAATCCTTTCTCTCTCTGAAATATTAAGCTCTCATCCACCTAATTGAGAAAGGAAACAAACTGGGAGCTATGCAAACAAATAACCTTGTGAAATAAGAGATCGTCAGATAGAGATACTCATCTGTCAGTACTGGCAGAGGCTAATTAAATATGTTTAGCGACTGCTTTTCCTAATTGTAGATTGTTTCATTTATGTCTTGAGATAAAGAAATACTAGCACACTAAAACATGTGTCATCGCTGCCTGGCTATTTCTGCAATTCACTAGAATTAACTTGTAGCTTATCACTTTTATAACACCAGCACTTCCTTCTTTCGGAGCACAATGGCACATACTCTCCTATTTTTTTGCTTTTTTACTCTGGGGATTATCTGACTATTTAGCTTTGCACACTCTGCACCTTGTGCCCTATTTTTATCTAGCAGAAGTTAATGGAAATAATTTTATTACAAAGTTTTGAAGGCTTTAAAAAATAATATAGGAAACAAATATAAAAAAAAAAACCTCAGACAGTTTCCTTCCAGAAACATCTGATAGAAAACATGTTTATCAGCCTTAGTGTGTATTTATAAGCTAAAATAATTTAAATACAATATTAATTAAAGAAACAGATGTAGATGTGGGAAAGGATTGTAGCATATGTTTGGAATCATGTGAGCATGTTCCCATTTGTGAAAGATACTCTGTCAACATTTTTTTAAATGTAAAGCCAGCATTTCAACCACAATTATTAAATGTGGCTACAGCAGAAAAAGTTACAGGGCAAAAGTCTTATTCAGTAGATCTGTTCTCCATATGTAGTCAGTCCAAATGTACTCACTTAAGTGATAAAAATAAATTGTCACCATTCTTTACTCCTGTTAGCTCTGCACAGCCTAATACAGCTAGGAGGAAGCGAGACGTATTCTATTTTAACTTCTGCACCACCAACAGATGATCTAGTTGTTGAATCCGCATTATTGATGATACTATGCAAGCCAGAAAACACACAGCTTGACTGTGCAGGAAAACATGATGCAAAGGATGTGGTTTAACTAGACGCTAGCTTTATTAACTCATCTGGCAACATTACCCAGCAATATGTCATACAGAGCAGGTCATCATTCTTTCACTGATTGTTCCAACCTATTTTGAAGGCTGCTATCAACCTTCTCTCCTTTCAGACTAATTCCAGGTGTTGCTGGGGCCTCATCATCTTCTTACATGTGCCCTCATAGGTGCTACCTGCTACAGTGGACAACAGCATAATTCTGGATGTAAATTTAGATTAATTTGTTCTTACAAAGCATCAGGGATAGAGATTCTACATGTGCATCCACTCCTAATCACAACAGATCAGCTGGGCTCCCAGTGGCTTGGACTGCCGTGAGCAATGTAGAAAGAGTGCTGGATGGTTCATCTTTGCTATTTAAAGAAGTGGACATTATGTGTACATACAGCTGAATGTATACAAACAGCTGAAAACTGGCCATAAAGAAGACAGAGCCAGGCTGTTTCTAGTAGTGCCCAATGACTGGCAGGGCAAAAGGCAATGGGCACAAACTGCAAGGCAGGAGGTTCCAACTGAGTATCAGAAAATATTTTTCTCCTGTGAGGATGAACTAGTACAGGCTATCCAGAGAGGCTGCGGAGACTCCACCCTTGGGGATATTCAAAAATTGTCTATGTATGGTTCTTTGTAGCTTGTCCTAGGTGACCCTTGAGCAGGGGCATGGGCAACATGACCCTCAGATATTGCTTCCATTGTGAACTGTTCTGTGATTCTGAGTGCAAACACAAGTTGGGTGTTCAGTGGCAAAATGAGCATATTCATAGGTGATCAAAGGGTAAAACATACACTGCCTCACAGACATGCAGCCATTCTCATTTATATATTTTGTGCTTTCCAATATTGTTGCTTTCCCTAGCACCTGAGAAACTCTAAATTCACACATTCTCATAGCAGTTACACGTTTTGAAGAATTATTAACCCTTCGTACAGATAATGGAATACACTTGGCAACTGCTTGAGAATCCTTAGTTATAACTAGCAGCTGGCCAGAAGCAAATTGACAGATTAAAAAACAAACAAGCAAACAAAAATTCACACACAAAATTGAAAACCAGATCTTCTGACAACTAGCTCTACGTCTCAGCCTCAAAGCCTCATCTATTATGCATGGAAATATTTCTTTTTTTTCTCCTTTCTACCAACTATTTGCCTTGAAATACTGTATATTCCATTTCATATACATAAGAAAATATTGTAGGCACTAGTTTGGTATTTTACACTGGTATCTAGAAGCCAGCTCCACATAAAGCACTGCTGTTTCCCTCATGACATATAAAAAAAACCCCACAGTAGCTGCAATATGCTTCCACATGCTTAGATGGTTTGTGTTTAACTTGCTGTATTTTCAATGAGGTACATTTAAAAGAGGAGGATGCCTGGCACCACATGCATAATTTTGATGAATAGACAAAACATGCTCATCTACAGTATGCTCACTTTATTAAAAAGAGTAATCTAATCTTAGCCTTTATTCTGTTAAATCAGTCATGTGTGACCCATTACTAACCCACTAACATGGAATGTAACTTGAGAGCCAAAGAATTATTCCTGCCATATTGCCTATCAGAGAACTGGAAAATAGGTATATACTGTATTTTCTTGTTTAATCATTCCCATTGGTGATTTATTGGTGAAGCCACTACATTTGTGTATCTCAGACCTTCTCTTCATCTGTTAATTCTAATTATCTTCTTTCTATATTTGCATCATTCACATGCCCTACCAGTATACATACACACAAAACCAGTATGTCACCAAAGAAATGTAAAAACTAGTCAGAGTCTATCCAAGCAAAAGTATGATACTGGAGGAAAGCCATGCACTGTTTTCACGAACAAAGCTGAGAACCAAACAGGGCCTTTCTATTTGCCCAAGGCCCACTGAAGTTCCTAGGAATATAGAACAGCTTGCAATATGGGATGCTAGATTCCTGGGTTTAAGTTCCAAGTAGATTTAAAAAAAATAAAAATAAAAATAAAAATAAAAGAAATAATCCTAGTTTTGATGAAGGCAGCACTTGCACTTTCTTCTTTACAATTTAGAAAGTACTTTGAGACAGCCTTAGCAGAGATGCATAGGAAGTTTATTACAGCTAGAATAGGAAACTGTATAATCTGGTTCTCAGGAAATTATAGAACTCCTATCTTGGGATTTCTTTGGGGAATTTACTGGCCTAGTAACTGGCAAAGGGGCAGATAGACACTGTAAGAGAAGATTAAAAAAATTAGCATTTCATCATAGAATCCTAGAATGATTTGGGTTGCAAGGGACATCCAGTTCCAACTCCCCTGCCCCAGGCAGGAACATCGTCCACTAGATGGTTGCTCAAATCCCCATCCAACCTGGCCTTGAACACTTCCAGGGATGGGACATGCACAGCTTCTCTGGGCAATATGCTTTAGAATGTTCTGCTCAATCTGCAGAAGAGAAATGTTGTAAAAGACAGCTAGGACTAATCTAACTGAAAAATGTAAATTGCTGTTTGGTATGGTTTAATTTGAAAACAAAATTTAAACTTTTATCATTGTTTTTTCCACTTTCTTCCTCCTTCAAACAAGAAATTTAATTTGAAATTTTGGTTGCTTCAGCCATGATCTTAGAAATGGGAGAGACCTATTAATCTTTACAGAATATAAAGGTTAGGTTCAGCTAATCTATGAGTTTCTAATGAAGAGATACCATGCACCCTCACTTGCTTTAAAAAACAAACAAACAAAAAAGATAACCCATAAAATGTGCTCCTTTTACTACTAAACATCTAATTCATACGAAGAAAAAAAAGCAGTAACAACTTTTATACTAAATGATAACTGTGAATGTACAATATTTACCAAATCAAACCGCAATGTTTCTCCCCAGACAGGACTACTTTCAAATACTAGTTAGAGAAAGGCTGGCCTAACCAGATAAAGCTTTAATTATGCAAGAACCTAAAAAAGTATTGATGCACATTTCTAAGAATGCCACTACACAGTGTGAGTAAAATAAACAGGATGAACAGTTTTCCAGTGTTGTTAGCATAAAAAGAGATGCATTACATGTTGTGGTGGAACCTTTTTAGCTGTTCTAATCATTAGTGCTGTAAGAGACTGCTATTTATTCAAAACAACTTAAAGCAACTCTAAAGGTCCCAGTGTGATGTTTTCACTTCTAATTTTCATCAAATGTTGATAAGAGTGGAATCAAACTAGTTAGTTATCAGTCTTGATGTTGGCATAATGTGACTGGAAATGTACTATTTGTAATTACTTGAAAGGAAACAAATTACCTTTAAGAGGAACACCATAGGTAGAAATTGCAGAAATTAGATGTGTTAGGCTGCTCTTAAAAAAGATAAAAGAAAAAAACCCACAAAAAATCCCAAGGCTGTTATTTAACTTGCATTTCTATAAGAAAGTGTATCTATGCAAACCAATGGCAAGTATGCACTTCAGTACTGCTATTGTTTTTATCAGCAGATGCCCTAAAGAATCACTTAAATTAAATTCCCATCCATTACTGCATATCTCAACACTCCTAAACTAGAAAGGATCGCAGTGTCATCTGATATCTTTATAAACAAACAGCAGAATTTTCCACAAAAGTGGAATTAAAGCAAATAATTTTAAAAAAGAAAAGAAAATCAAAGAAGTATTGAGCTTACTAGCTCCTCTCTACAGCATGAGAATACCGGGATCTCTATCCAGGTGAAAATACTGGAATTTCAAACAGCAGAAAGACAGAAGAAATTAAATCCAATCTAATAAATAATCCTGAGTCAAGCCATTGTGCTACCTTTAATGGCTACTCATATTTTCCAAAAAATGTTGTTAAAAGCAGGAAAATTACATCTGGAGGACAATTTCCCTATAAGGTATGGTGGTTGCAAGTGGAACTGAAAATGTTGAGGAACATACGATAAGCACACTGCATGAAGTTTTACTGGGTGATGTAAGTGAGGGACTGTTGCAAAATATAGCAGTTGTCCTCCATCCATAACCATCTCAGTCCAGCCATAGTCTGCTGAACATACAGTTCAGCACCACATAAGACAATTTTCACAACATAGAATATGATGGAAATGATGTCATATTCCTCACCTCCCAGTGACAGATTGCTCACTATGATACTAAGTTTTCCACCACATATTTAATATTTTAAAAGCAAAATACAGTCCTTTGCTTTCAGTAAACCAGAGACTATGACTCAAGAGAACTTAAACCAGGAAACTATCTCCTTTCCATCTCACATACATGGCTTATTAATTGGAACACTAGGTAATTTCAAATCTTAGAAATTAATAATAATGAATTTTTAAAAAAAAAAAAAAAACACACACACACCAGAAAAACAAACAAACAAACAAAACCCCAAACAAACAACAACCAAAACCCCAACAACACAGCTACAGGACACTGAAAAGCTGTTCACTTGTATTTTCCATCTAAAAATACAAGTGTCAATACATCTCTCTGAGGGACAAAAATACTGCATTAAAAGGATCACCATCTAGCAAGTATGGTGCTCTAAAACAGAATATCTGAAGCTGAATTTCCTAAGCCCCTGACCTGTCCCTAAACTACAAGGACACCCTACTTGTCAAGACAGGAAAAAGTTTATTTAGGTGATAATACTGATCTGCTAACAGAAGACCTTATTTGTCTATGTAGTATGTTACTGAGGTGTTCTCACATGGAGAAGAAATTCACCATTTATGTTAATTGCAAGGGTAAGTCCGTATTACCAGGGCAATAACTCTTTTGGACACAAATTCAAATCTTTGAAATGTCATATTCTCATTTCAGTATTTGTACAAGACATACACAATGAAACATCCGTATTTACAGATTGAATTAATTAAAAAAAGGAAATAAAAGGAAAAAAGGATAAGAAAAGGAGATTAAAATGACCCCTTATCAATGCCAAAATCCTTAATTGGATTTCTTGTCAGCCTTCAGTATTTCTTTTCAGCAAAGTGACTGCTGTTCGGTGAAGTTATTTACCTGCATTGTTTAGCTAGCATGGGCACACCCACGGGTACCACCAAACTATTGGGTTTTCTTTCTAGAGGATAAAGAGTGTTCCTATATAATGACCAGACTGGCCCCATTTTAATCGCTTCCTATTGTTTCCCTGCATGGGAAGATTTAACAACTCATTGACTGTGTTGATTCATAATGTGCACACAGGGAAACAATGTTTTAGCTCATCAAATGTAATCAGCTGCTAATTGAAAGGAAATAAAATTTTAAAATTGTATGTCACCTTCCAATAGGGTGGATTAACAAAGGGCTTTTTTAGGTTCTATGAGCCAGGAGCTCTTCACAGCGTCCAAGCTGTAGTACCCTCAAGGGTGCACATTAGTAGCTACTTATAGCAGAGCACAAAGAAACATTTAATTTTACTAGGCAAACAATTTTACTTTCCAAAAAGAACAATCACAGGAAACATAAGCATATCAGAACGGATGTGACTGTCCTAAAGCTCAACCAAAAAAACCAGGCCTGAACAGTTCTCCTTAATAACAAAATGCTACTGTAATTTGTGTTTCCACAAGTTATTTTACATTTTCAAAATTATTTCTCTTATTAAAAGAGCAACATCAACATTCTTAATATCAAGAGACAGGACAGCTCCAGAAAACATCAGATCCAGTTCCCTATTACTTGCATATATACATAGAGCTATCTCTACTCAACAGCTTAATCAAATAAAACAGTGAATTACCATGAAGCAATTTAACCTGTGCCTCAATTTATGATTAACATTCTTATTCCTACTTAAAAAAAAAGTAGCAGCCATAATCCAGAAAATCCAGTCTGTGTTTCTCTAGAATGACAAGTAGAAACAGCAGCAATGATGATATCGCAGATGTTCTGTCCTACATCAGGTCTTGGAATCACAAGTACGTCATGTGGAGTATGTGCCTAGTGCTATGCGTATATGCTATACACATATGCTCTTTCACGGACACCCCCTTTTCATACGGAAAGAGCCTGTGTGCCCTTGTGAGGTTGGGAGCTATGCTGGTGGTGGCATATGCCGCCAGTAGAGTCTCTCATGCCAAACAGGTCTCAATGTGCGTCCATGGGCAGGATGGGCTCACTAGCCTTCAGGCAACCATTCTAGGAGGACAACTCTAACTTCAAACCCAGGCAGATGGAGCTCGTTTGGCTCTGTAAGGCAGTCCATGGAAGAGAAGGACACTCTAATCAAACCTACCACCTGAGGACTTTGCTGTCACTGTCAATGCTCCCTAGGCCCTGGCAGATAAACATCAAGTGTAAAGGGTGGGGGGCCAGTTCCGCGCAAGCTGTGCCTCACCTAACAAACCCACTGTGCAGGCCTGAAGGGTTTACCCACACTTGCAAAGCCCTGTAGCAACAGGCGAGGGACAAAACAGCAGGTGATAAGGTACACTGGAAACCACAGACCCAGCCCTGCATGCAGGCAGTTCACGACATTCGTTACTCCGCAGCGTCGTTGCCTCCTTTGAGAACTCACACAGAATTAGTCTCAAGGAGAAAAGACAATGTAGAAAGAGTCGTGCCCCACCTATACCACCCAAGGAGACATTTCGCTGTGCTTTTGCAGCTGGATTTGCCTATCCCACATTGGCCTTTTTAGTCATCAGTGCGCTTGTAGTAAGCGCAGGTAAAGCCCTTCCCAAACCTTCGTTTGCAAAGTCAAGCCATGATGATACACATGTGACATTGTCAAACTAGAATGTGATGTGAAAACAAAACCAGAACTTTCTGCAATTTAACTGCAATGAAAAATACAATGAATTATAGTCTGAAATGCAGGAATTACTCATGGGTATTTCATTGTGTCTTATTAAAAGTAGTGAAAACCATTTTTAACTTCAGAGAAAGAGAAGAGTTTGAGCAGGCTGCTTTATTAAAGTAAGAATGCAGAGATGGAATTGGTTTGACAAGCAAGTTTTAGGTGACAAGAGGAAATTGGTCTCCAGACAAACCAACCTACTCAAGCACACTTCTATTTTTTTCTCGGGGGGGGGGGGAGAGGGAAAGGTAAGGTGGGTTAAGGGTTCAGGAGATTTATTTTCACTTCCATTGAAAAAGATAAGTCCTGAAACTTCAGATGTTGTCACAAAATCCATCATTTTCATTTTTTCATCAGATCTATTCACAATTTCTTGCCTGAATCCTTTCTTGTAGCAACTGAAAACAAAAAAGTTCATGATTACATGTCTTGATTGGTTTTTTTGGTTTTGTTTTTGTTTTTTTTTTTTAACTGTTGGCAGTTTTAAGGAGGAAAAGTTAGGGGTGTATTGCTGCTAACCAAAATTCATATGATGTGTTAACTTTTATTGCATGACTTCCTGAATTTTTTAGCAGGCGAAACTGCTTGAGGCAGTGCCCATAACCACACCATTTCTGAATGAGTGAGATTCATATTCAAGCAGCTTTTTTGAGCAGAAATTATGGCTGGTATTTTCAAAAAGAGCTGCTGTCTTTGTGAACAAGAGAAGACACAGATACAAGAAATATTTAGAACTGGATTTCATAGTGATTTCAGCAGAAAGACCCATACAAATATAAATCTACAGAACAGTAGCCTTCTCTCTGAAAAGCATATTATGACACAAGATGTTCAGTAGCAATGCTGGTTTAAAACCTCTTGGCAAAGCTTGCAACCAGTCTCATTGTACTGACAACTCATGGAGCTGTGCTGTGAATATTCCATGGAACCTGGAAAAAATAACCCTCCTTTTTCCACAACAGATTTTTTTTTCTTTTTTAAAGTCTGACAAGTTATGCACTCTGACTTCCTGCAAGAGATAAAAAATGGTAAGCAAATGCAGTATCAGACCCAAACCCAAGTTTCACATTACTATCCTCAAATCCCAGTAGATCTTTAGTTCAGAGACTGACACACAGAACATGAAGAAATAGAATGATAATGGCAGACTATATCTCAGGAAGCACAACTGTGAGCACAAACATTACCAGACACCCGAACAAAACATGTCATCTACTTTAGAAAGCAAGTATTCTCTCCACAGAAGCTACAAGGACTAGGCTTTTCCATCTCCTGCTGCCCTTTCAAAGGGAAGAATAACTTCAGTCAACCGCAGGCTAGCATTAGGGATGACAGCAAAAAGGGATGGTATGAGATGAACAGCATGAAGAATATCAGGAATTTTCTTAGTGATTCCACTAGAAGCAAGAGAAGGCAATTCAATCAGAACTGTATTTCTGACAGCAGAGGTAAAAAAGCACTGTTGTGGACTCTTAAATATCACAGGCACTGTCTCTTTTATTCCAAGCACTCATCTTTAACTAGCTCTTTAGGAAGTTATTTTTCCATACAGGCAACAACTTTTGTGAGAAACAGCCAAGAGAGAGGACTCACTCAGACCTAAGTATTTAAACAGAACATGCCCCACTGAGTTTACATCAGAAGGTGAGGAGTAAAGAAAGGCTATATGTAGTATAGGAATAGGATTATATTGCACACTACGATTCAAGCAGGGATCTTTGTGACAGAATGGTTATCAAGGTCATTCCCAGGAAAGGCGTCTCAGGCTAGCCAAAACACAGATATGACTGTATAAATGACTCTGAATATGATCTGAATTATAATGGAAGATATCTGCAATGGTAATTTAAAGGGGGCTGTCTCCCGAGGGTATCTCATAAGAAAGTGCATTCTGGCCTGAAAAACTGAAAGCGTTGCGCTCTTGGAATACTGTTTTAATATGCAAGGAATCCTCAAGGTGGTGATCTGAAAATAAAGTAGTTAGACCCCTTTGATGAAAATGACTGTGGTAAACTTACAGAACTGTTACATTAGAGATTGACAGAAATCCATTTAACTCTTCTTTAGAATTTCTGTATGAAACAGTCATACAAGAATGATTAACACATCTGCAACTAAAGGTTTAACCTAAGTATGCATCCCCTTGTTTGTTTCTCTTTTTCTTAGAGGGTCAGTAATAAGTGGAATAAAGATTTCTTAACTGTCAGAAATCATCGATTCTGTGGGCTACTGGCTGCAGTTTTACCTGAAAAAAAAAATAATAATAATTCACATTGCAACGGAGCATCACTGCTACAGAAATTTTTCTTTTAATTAAAGTAATCAGCAGCCACTTTGAGGAAGAACAATTATTCACAAAAATTCCTGCCAGAAGAACACTACTTACTGGTACCAGCTTGTAAAAAACACCCAAGTAGAAAGAGGGGTATTATTCTGTATTTCAGAGGGATGGACTGGTTTCGGGTTTGCACTTAAAATGTGCAAAAACTTTATTTTAAAAGTTTGAACTGACCACAACACCCACTTACTGAGAACATAATAAAAATGTCTAAAACATGGAAGAATCTGGTTTTAACTTATTTGTAACAGTGAATCCCTTAAATCTTACACCACAAACTCACTGTTCTATTACCAGAAAGTGAACACTGTAATTTGCTGTAGATATGAAGAAGAATATCTAAGAAAGCAGAGGTTTGTTTTTAAATGAAGAAATTCATCTCACTGATAAGGGAACAGTGAGTAGGATTTCCAAGATAAAACTGAACACAGTCATATTAAAGGAGGAACAAAAAGAAAAGGTATACTTCATTGGACCATTTGCGGAAAGTAACATGTTGTGATATATTTTGGGAGATTTATTGCTCATGTAAAAAGACCTATTTTTTTAATGAATGTTAGTCTTAATAGCTTTCATTTTTCTCACGCTCTCCTATCTTTCAAAAGATTCCAACTAATAAAAGGACAGAAAAACTGTTATGATGAAAATGGCCTAGATCATAAATGCCTTAATTCAAGGAATATGATCAACTTAGAACAGTCTGTAGACAGAAATATATTGTTTTATATATTGTCCTAAGCAGCATTTTTGTAAATATAAATAATGCTTTAGTGGGAAACCACAGTGCATTTTGTTTACCTTGTGTATTTGACAGCCGTTTTGTTTTAATTTCACTAATATTCACTGTGTAGCACAGCACAACTGTGCCCTCCATTGTTCATCTTTTGGTAGATCTTTAAGAAAGTAACAATGAGAGAGGACTTTTTTTTTTAGTAGAAAACTTACCTTAAACCAGCAAAGAGTGGCACACAGACTAAAGGGCTGAGAGAGTACCTGCAAGTACTTTCAACAAAGTTGACAGATGTTGCAGTAAATTTCAGCCCAAATAATTAAACTGCAGTTTTTAATGTTTCCAGTGTGTGAGAGAAATACCGACTAGTCTGCTAGCCTGAAGAACAGTGTCCAGAAGCATTTCCTTACCCCTTGACCTTGTCTGAAAACTAAGTTTCCAGAGACCTCTTCTGTTCTGAGAACTTCCTAGTAAAAATGCATTAACAATGAGTTCTGGTCTGTATCACCCTGCAACACCACTTGTCCTGCACCGAAATGAAAACAAAAATGCTTACTTGCATAGCCAACAATGTAATTTTCTTTTTGTTCCCATGGTCTTTGGTCTTGGTTAATATGCTTATCAAAAGAACACTGATACCAGCTTTTCTTGAAATAAGCAATACGGCCTCCTAGAAGAAAATAGACTGCCCACTTCTCCCTTGGTTTAGTGACTTTAGTGACATTTCTTATCTCCTATGATATTTGCAAGAATGTGTTCCAAAAAAACGCTCTCTGCAGCCCTAGACATCAACTATAATCATTTCCACTGATCTAAGGAATCTGATCCAGAGCCTGTTAAAACCACGTAAGTCTGAAGTCCCTTCAACAGCAGTCTGCTTCCTAGCAGTCTGATCCCTCTTTAGCCACAGACTCTAAACTGTCATTTCACACGCACCTCCATCACAGGTAAGGGATAACACAGACACGGCGTGCCACCATACCCTGAGAGCTTCTGGTCTGGTCAGCTCCTTTGTCTGGATACTAATCTTTAAAACATGGACAGAATTCAATTAGCAACATAAAGATTTCATAAGAAATCTACATAATGCCTCGATCTAATGCATCTTTGTTTCAAAAAAACCAAAAAACAAAAAACAAACTAGTCCAAGACACTTCACGGGATACACTTAAGTAATGGAAGGCTGCAGAAGTCTGCCCTGTATGTGCTTTCCTGGAGAGTCTGTTCTGCTGTTATATTGGCCTGTCCCAGGGTTAATGCTATTTGTATGATGTGGTCAGCATTACAAAATATTAGATTGTTCTTTCCCTGCCTCCATGTTTCTAAACTCTAATTGGAGCTATGCTGAATTCTGCCCGTATGAAGTTGAGGATATAGTTAGATTTTTCCCTGCCCTCAGAGTCCGCTCCAGTGTAGCACTTACACCGCCCTGTCTAGTCAGGCAGATTTTTCAGGCCTATATTTAATCAATAAGATATGACAGGTACTGCATTTTCAGAGGATTATTATATACCTTGGGTACTGTGATAAGGCAAGAAGACTTTCCTTTAAGTGTCTTTTTGCTATTATGAAATGGAATTTATAAATCAAAATAGAGAAAGAGAGTCAGACTCTTGCACTTAAAAGGGCTTTATTGACATGGCCATGACATCAGAGATAGCCAGTCACAAAGACCTGTCTATGTTCTGAGTTTTAAGGCCACTGTATAATCACAGTAACACAAAAATTTTACCTTCAAACTTTGCATCAGTAGTGTGGTGAAAATCTACAATGGATCTACCAAATTAATTTCCAAATATTATCAACGAAACTGAGTACAACTAAAGCAAGGCTTTGATTATTTTTGCTTTAATAGTGTGAAGTACTTAAAGTTTCAACATGATTAAGAGCAATCTCTGCACTCAAAGCTTGGTCTTTAATCAAAAGGTCAGCTACTAATAAATACAGGATAACGGGATGAGACATTTACTAGAGTTTCTGGTTTTCTTCTCAGAACTTTAGCTCACTTTCTGACCTTCTAGAAAATAAATGCTAAAAAAACAAAGTAGGCTGATACACTGATGGATGAGCAGCTAAATGTGTCGGTGTGCAGGGAACTTACCCGCCTGCTACTTGCTTTACTACAACATTTCAGTTGAGTTTTCTTTTGTTTACCTGTTTAGCTATATATGCCACTGATTACAGTTGTTTTCCACATACTGTGACTACAGATTAAAAGTATGCTTGGGTTTTTCCGGTCACTTTTATTCATTAGCAGCAATATAGATACTCTGAATATAGCAAATTAATCAAGTGAGATTATTGAGTTGACAAATTAGAACCTGGAATACAGTAACACTACCTACTTCCTTAGATCTGTGCCTAGATGGCCTTCTATCCTAAATCTACCCTAAAAGATTGGTGGTGGTGGTAGTGGTGTTCTGTGTGGGGTTTGGTGGGGGTTTTTTTGTTATTTGCAACATGGAATCACAGAATTTAGGACACAGAATTGCTTCCAATTGTGTTTTCCAGTTAATACATATCCCACCCCTCCCCCCCCCCCATCTCCCCTCATTCCCCAATCTTATATTATGAAAGATCAAACAAAACTTCTCCCTTCAGTCTGCAACATGTAATTTTACCATCAGGATAACCTAAAATTAAGCTTGTAGCCTGCAACCTCATTAACCAAAATAAACCATGCCACAACAAGCCAGTGTTTCCATTAGAGTTCAACAGCTGTTACATGTGACTCAGCCCACCACAGAATTAGGTCCTGATGAATGCTGGTCACAAACATTCTAGAAGTTCAGCATCCACAGAACCCAGCTTCACTGTGGGAGAAAACGTTGGTTTTCCTACAGTTGGTAACACTGGCTTTCACTACTGACACTTTCTCTGAAACCTGCCCACAGGATGGATATTTGATATCCCATCACCAAATACAGTTTAGACAATTTTACAAAAGAAAGAACTTAACTTCCTAAAATGTAGGATTAAGGAATGCTCTTCTAAACATACTTTAGCATCACAGCTGTGAGAATCTATAACTGCAGACCTTCAACTCCGCACATACTTTTCTTGACTAATGCTGCACTACAAAGAAATTCAGCTTGTATAATGCTTCCAGTATTGCAAGAGTGGAAGAGAAGAAAGCTGAAATTCTAATAATATCGTTCAAAGTACAATTTCTGATGTATCTGCAGACAGGCCAGAATTCTTGGTAATTTTAATCTGTCAGAGTACTGAAGAGAATGGTCTCTTTAAGTGAGTTCCCAAAGCCCTTTGAAGTTTTAGGGGGATTTATTTGCCTTTTTATTTCAAAAAGAAGAACACTAAACTGAAAAAGAGTCGCTGGCTCTCTCTATTAATCTAAAATACATTTACCATTGAAGTTTTGTGACTAAATTAACAAAGAATAATCAAAAATATAAGCAAGTTGAACCAGGTCTCTGGTAATTACCTGAAGCATATTTAAACATTTGAAGTGTTCCAACTGACTTCTTATATCTTAAGTAAAATTATCTTCTATGGAGCTCCCAAATTAATGTTATGTCCTACAGAAGTTATGTCTTACTCTTTCTGTAACTAATCTCCCTAGATCTTCCTGTAGTAGCTAGCTCATTGAACTGAAACACCAGTTGAACTCAAGACGACTTAAAGCAAACAGCTATGGGACAAATATTGGTCTACAAGTATCGTAAGGGAAGAAGTAGCAGATACTGTAAGAATTAGTGCGAGGTGAAGGAGCAATAAGAAATAATCAGTAAAAACGGGTAACACATGAGCAAGAAAAAATTAAGTGGAATATAATGTGAGTTTTCTGGGCTTTCTGCTTCTGCCTCCAAACTACTCCTTTGGTGCTTCACAATTGTTTCCTACTTAAGAGGAATGTGCGTACTTGTCTCCTGAAGGAGATTTACCACAATCCAGTAAAACTGATCCTGTGCCATAGGAAGTTCCCTGGGGTCCAAAGGGATCACAGGCTTATTTTACTCTCCACCCATCTTTGATAAGATACAATTTAACACAAATGTAACCAGTCCACATTTTGCAAAACAAAGGAAAACAATCATCATGTTTTGTTTCTCATTACCTCACCATTTCACAAAGGATAGTGTGTTTCAGATTCAGCCTAAACTGCTAAACACAAGGCCCTGGCATTTTAGGTCCAGACATATTAGGCACAGTGTTAAGCACCTATTAACATAAAACAACATATATCAGCTATGTACGTAGGAAGTGGATGGATCAGAGTCTGACTCTTAGTTACTTCTTCATAGACATACATTTAATACATTTTCAAAACAATTTTTCTTCAGCATGAAGTCATTTAAATACATTATCATAACATATTACACTTGCAAAGTAAGAATCTTAATAGTTTGCAGTACAACACCCACAGTACCTCATAATTCTGCAAAAAAATGAGGTTTAACTGTATTTTTAATGTTCCATTAATGACTGAGTCATCTTTTAGCTGAATTTTATTCCTTAACAGAATACATCACCTTTAGAATGGACAATGTGAGAAAGAATCTATTTTTCAGGCTTTTTACTTGGACAGGAACCAGTGTGTCCCAACATGAGAGCACTGAGCAATCATGTGCAAAGTAGGACCACCCAACATCTGTCTACATTCAGTTGGAAGTCAGTTTTATATGCCTCTGCTGAAGGACTTGCAGGAAATTTATACCGAATACATGGGTGGGGTGGGATAGAATCCTTCCTCTTTGCTTAATCATATTCAGGGAAAAGCGATGATCCATTTTGTCTGGTTCTCTCCACTACTCTTTCTAAAATTAACTCACATCTGACATTATAACATATGTTAAATATTATGTAAGTGGTCTGTTCTATATTTGATTTATTCACTCATAAATCCTGGCATGCAAACACATACTCAAAAAAAAAAAAAAAAAAAAGGGTGCCATGAAGGGGGGGACACACACCAAAAAACAAACCCACACCAAAAAATCCCACAGCCTTTTGCAGACAAAATGAAATTGGTAAAAGTTGAATTACTCCCTTTTTCTCCAAAGCTCATCAAGGAACTGAAACACTCCACTGACATTATGAAAGCTCACAAGATTTTTTCCAGGGAATATATAATCTTATCTAAGGAAAATATTTTGCAGGTGAATATGTTATTTTCCTTTGCAGAAGTCAAATTTTCACAGTTCAAGAGAGCTTAAGAGCTACAGCTATTTATGCTGAAATAGGCTACAGTCTGGTCATGAGTTAGGAACTCCCTCCTTGCCTTTCGTAGTGTTCTTACGTTCTGTTTCACCACATAACCAAGAAAAAACAGTTCTGTCTGGCAGTAAACTTCAACTGGTCTTCTGAAACAGTCTTCCAACTTTCTCAGAGTATTTGTCACAACCGCATTTCCCCAAAACCTGTGTCCTGTTTAGTACAATATTTTCAATGCTGTCTTGTATAAATATTATCTGTCACATTTGATTTGGCCTGCCTGATACAAGATACAGAGGCATTAAATTATATATAGCACACCATTTTCATTTTAAGGCCATTAACTTTTCTTTATACTGTCATAGTTAAACCCCATCTGGCAACTAAGTACCACACAGCTGCTTGCTCAACCCCACTACCCCAAAGCAGGATGAGAAGAAGGTAAACCCTACATGTTGAAATGAGAATAGTTTAATAATTAAAATAAAGTACAATATGATACTAATAAGGATGAGGGAAACAACAAAAGGAGAGAAAAAAACGACAAAAAAATCAAAATAAACACAACCCAGCAAACACAAGTGAAGCACAATGCAATTGCTCAGCACCTGATGACTGATACCCAGCCCAATCTGAGCAGTGATCCATCCCTTCCAGCTAACTCCCCCCAGTTTATATACGGGGCATGACATGCCGTGGTATGGAATACCCCTTTGGCTAGTTTGGGTCAGGTGTCCTGTCTCTGCTCCCTCACAACTTCTTGTGCCCCTTCTCAGGGGTAGAGTATGAAAGACCGAAAAGTCCTTCATCAGGGTAAGTGCTACTGGGCAACAACTAAAACATCAGTGTGTTATCAGCATTATTCTCAGACTAAAGCCAAAACACATCACTGTACCAGCTACTAGGAAGAAAATTAACTCTATCCCAGCTGAAATCAAGACAATACCTACTGTTTTGAACTACTTAAGAGCTGCAGAATTTCACACCGCAAATGCGTGTATTGCTGTAGTGAATGTAGGGTCTAACAGCTACAAAAATGTTTTGGCAGTAGATGTGGTGTATAAAACACACCTTTCCTTCTTAAATTCCATTTTCTGAAAATAGCTTCATAATGCCAGACACATGCCAAGTTCCCTTCTGAAAGAGCTTGTTTACAGGTGTGGCCTTCAAAAGACAGACATGGAGAAATACACTGGAAAGGGTAGCAACACAAAGGTTAGGACTGTCAGAAGAAACTGTAATGAGCTGACATAATAATATCTGTAAATACCTGAAGCACAGGGGTTAGACCAGTCACTTTACTTCCAGAGTTGGCAGGGCAAGAACAACTCGGAAAGTGAGTACTGTCTAACAAGCGGCGCCACGCCACTGCCTGGAACACTATCCTGGGCCTTAAGAAACAAATCTTGTGGTGACACACACCCCAGAGAAAACTGAGTCAGACAATGGGACTCATTCCCAGAACAACCTTACAGACACTTGGGCCAAAGAGCATGGCATTGAGTGGGCAGATCACATCCCCTACCATGCACCAGCCTCTGGGAAAATCAAACGGTACAATGGGCTGTATAAAACTATACTGAGAGCAATGGGTGGTCAGACTTTCAAACTCTCGGATACACATTTACCAAAAGCCACCTGGTTGGTCAACACCAGGGAATCTGCCACAGGGCTGGTCCAGCCCAGTCAGAACTTTTACATACTGCAGAAGGGGATAAAGTTCCGGTGATGCACACAGAGAATTTGTTGGGGAAGACAGTCTGGGTTATTCCTGCTTCAGGTAAAGGCAAACCCACTTGTGGGATTCTTTTTGTTGAGGGACGCAGATATACTTGGTGGGTAATATGGGAAGATGGGGAAGTCCAATGTGTACCTCAAGGGGATTTGATTTTAGAATCATAGAATCATAGAATAGTTACGGTTGGAAAGGACCTTAAGATCATCTAGTTCCAACTCCCCTGCCACAGGCAGGGACACCTTA
>JBCJKH010009415.1:48632-59152 GCA_039877255.1 Loriculus beryllinus | reverse complement strand
TAATTTATATTACAGACAGAATATTAGTCTGAGACTGAGTGATCTTTATTTTCCTCTCTGCTAATATTTGTGGGTTTATTCTGGTGCTGGCCCAGGAAAACGTACCCTTGAGCATCTCTAAAACACAGTTCCTAGTTATTATGTTACCAGCATTGCCACTGCGCATTGCTGGATCAGGATCAAATTGCTCTGCAGTCTGCAGAATTAATGCCCAAGTGAAAACACAATCAAACTCCCTTTGTTTTCTAAGTAAAAGCAGCAAATTTCACTTTGGTTAAGAAAACAATCCCCCACTTTATTGTATTCTTGTAGCAGTTCAGGAAAGCAGGTGGCCAGCTTAAAGCCTGACTGTGGCAGAGAACAGGGATCAATTAGTTCCCCTTGAAAGGGAACATTATAGGGAAGGAATTAAATGATAATATTTAATTGCTTTTAGTGAACATAAAACTGACAAGCACTTTGCTGTCTGCCTTTACCAGTGTAAGTATTCATTTAGTTTCCTATTAGTTAGGTCTCAAAAACCAGCAGAATAACTTGGGACTGGATATCCCTCAAACATTTTAGCTTGGGAATAGTGGGTATTCTTTCAGCTTGATGAGAGTGCAGTAGAAGGTACAAGGCAACAGTGCAGAAATGCTGTATACTCTGCATACATCTGTATTACGTTTCACCTATTGTCATGCTGGAGGCCCACTGTAAAATCATTTGGCAGATAAATTTACAATGGTAATTTGCCTTCCAGTTGTATAATTTATTAATGTCAGAAATAATTTATTATATTCTTCCTTAAACCAAGCTTTTTTTTCTAGGTACCACCTTAGTAAATAAAACCTATTGTTTACACCGAGCCTCATGTGACTTCCCAGTGGTCAGTCCATAACCTCAAGGGGATAGTTTTGGTCACATTACTGGTCACTTACTTGGATGGATGATGGAGTGCCCCAGTCCCATCTGTACATATATTACTTTCTTTTGTCTTAGGGGCACCGTTGGAAAGATTAATTAGGTCCATCTGCAGGGAAGGATCAGCCTTAGGGGATTCAGGTAAATAAAATAAATGCCAAGGGGAAAAACTGCTGAGGGGGATGTTTTGAAAATCAAACTGTTTTCCATAACATTAATGGGGAAATTACATACAGGAGAAGACTGAAAGAAAAGTAAAACTGCCTTTTAGTCTGGGTTATTTCAGCATGACCTGATAAACATCTATTGCTGCTGAGCTAGGATAAGGAACTGTGAAGAGATTTAAAGTCCATGGGCAATACTCTCAGCTGATATAAATCGGTGTCACGTTCTGATCTCAGTGGAGCTACCTGCACTTTATTACATTGAAGATCTTCTGCAGTGGTACCATTTCTGTCCTTCAGTTGCATGACTCAAGACATGCAGTAAACTGATCCTAATTCACATTCTGTCCCCTTCTAGTTTCTTTTTCTTATTATAACAGTGCTGTATTCTTTATGGGTCTTACACCCTACCTCTGTTTTCCTTTCCTTTCACCTTCTTTCCATATTTTCTTCCTTATCTTTTTCTTCCCTGTCCTTCAAAGAGTTCAGCATGCAAATGGATCCAATAGCATTAGCAAACTGATATGGTCACAGTTTGTAAAATAGAAACTCAACTGTTGCTAACTTTTATATCCTTATTATTTTTTATTTTATGTCCTTTTATATAATTCTTATTATTATTAGAAACGTGAGGGCACATTTTTAAGATAGAGAGGGAAAACATAAATTATTTAAAATGAAAGGGAAGAAGTGTGTAGAAAGGATACAAAGAAAAATGTAACTCAAAGGGAAAGAGGGGGATGCCTATTGGTGATCGGTTCAGCTACTGTGTATACATGGAGAGCTGCTGGTGAGAGGGAAGATGCCTCTCTCCAGCCTGTGTCAGCAGCAGTGGCCCCTCAGCCTCTGAGAGAGACAATTCCTTCTGTGGTTGAGCTTTGAGGTCTAATTCCAAACAGTTGGTGAGTCCACAATATGCAGTGCTTGAATGAAACTGCCTCTCCCTATAAATAAGGTGTGAATAGGTACATATTGCCAGACAGAGCCAGTTTAGATACCTTAGGGTGTATCTGGGTTTTTGTTTTAGGAAATGTACCGTATACATAAATCTGTAACTCTTGGTATTTAGATAAGATTGTCGTGTAAATTAAAATGTAATGTGGTATCTATGTATTTAGGATGAACAGCTCCATGTACTGCTATTGCAGTAGTGTTCCCTGCAGCTGCAGGGTATCCTGAAGGTTCTCTCCAGGTCTTCATGAAGTAGGTCAATGGCCACAGTCCAATACCTAGAAAGCAGTGGATATATCTTAAACTCTCACAGCTAACATCTCCTGCAATAGTTCTTGTTTGTACCCATGGTGCAGCAAACAAAGGAACAGTTACAGAACTTCAGTGGTTCTTTAAAGAATAAATTGTCCCCCCTTAAAATCTTCTGGGCCAATTTGTTTTCTCAGGTAGGGATAGGTGGTCCCTACCTTGTTTATGCTACACACACTTATCACAAGTAGCTAAGGACTTTGTCCAGCAAAGAGTGAGCCAGATCACTTCTCCTAGGCTCCCTGTATACGTATATTCTGCAGAATTCTGGAAGCAAGCCTGAATGATGGTATTATGTTTTCAGCTGAGCAATTGGGAACCTGAAACTGAGGGACTGAGCAGTGTTTTTATTCACTGTTTCACAGCAATACACAGATTGGGGTTTTTAGGACCTGCAACCTTTTCTTTGTAAGACTTGAATCTACCTGAAATAGGGAAATTATTTGTGGGTTTGGGTTTGGGTTTTGTTTGTTTGTTTGCCTGTTGGTTTTGGAGGTTTTTTGAGGGGATTAGAAATCTTTAAATAAAGTATTTCAGATGGGGATTAATCCTTTTTTCCTTTGCTAGGAAGTGAAAAATGCTTCATGCTCTGTTTTCTGGGTTTGGTTTGGTTTGCTTTTCAAAGAAACCCTATTACTGAAAACAGATATTCCTCACTGATGTTGTTATTTAGAGGGGGAAAAAAGCACATGTCTATCAAAATATTTCAGGTACAGAACCATGCCAGGTCTCTAAGGTACCCTTCTGAAAAGGCAAGGGAAAAATACCAGTAGGAAAAGAACAGCTATCAACAGACAAATATGTGCTTCTGCTCTATGGTTCTTACTCAGGTAAAATTGTTCCTGGAATAAGAAGTGAGGGCAAATTTCACTGTATAGGAACTGGAGAATTCTGCCTAACATATGGCTAAAGTAACTCCCAGATCTGTATATTTTCCAGAAGTGAACACATTTTATACATATCTCAAGTAAGCGATTTGTTCATTTTACAGAGTGAGTCTAACAAGTGAAGAGTGGTTGTGAACGTACCATGGAGCTGGCTCAGCAAAGGTTTTCCTATAATTAAAATACATCTGGCTCTGTTCTGAGTGGGAAATCACAGACCTCTAATGTTCTGAGTATTTCCTTATGTACAACAGCAGCAAAAAAACCTTCACATGCCTTAACCCATCAAATTCTGTTGCCCTTAATCATGTGGATAAATCAGATGCAATAAGGAACTTTAATCTGGCATCTTTGACCTGAAACTGAGGGATTGGTCATGGAAATGGGAATGGTCTGAAAAGTCTGAGAGGCACAGAGCAGCACTGAAATCTTTAGGACACTGGTGTTAATTTAAGTAAGTATGAAATGGGTTGATGTGCTTCTCCATAAAAGCCTGTAACCACCATGGGCACTGCTCTTTCTCATGTATCAGGAATACCCTTCAGTCCCACAGCTATATCCTCCAGGTGCCCAAACTACCACAGAGCAGCAAGTGTGTGGCTGTGACTGAGGAACAGTGCAGACATTGTCTATGTCTTTGTCCATCACCCTTCTTGAAGGGGCAGGCTTGGATCAGGGGGCAGTGGCAGATTCTTTACAGCAATCTCCTACCCTGGAAAGGGCTCCAGGTCTTCCAGGTTAACAATATTGGAGCAGGCCTGCCAGGCTGGGTGGCTTGTGTGCCTGGGGGGCTCACAGCCAGTGTGGAATGTAGGACTGTGCATCAGCCCTCCTGTGGAGGGGATCAACCTGGCATGAACCCCTAAAGGCTGTTCTTGTTTGGATTGCCCTCTCCCTTCTCTGCCTGCCTCTGGGGTCTTTCATCAAGTCCTCAATGTCCACCCCAGATGAGGGACAAGTGACTATCAGGCTCTCCTTCCTGGAGGCAGCTGGCAGGCTGTGAGGACTGGAAGGAAGGAAGAAAGAAAGGATGGATGGATGGATGGGCAGACAGATGGACAGATGAAAATGGATGGATGGATGGATGGATGGGCAGACAGATGGACAGATGAAAATGGATGGATGGATGGATGGATGGATGGATGATTGGATGGACGGACGGACGGATGGACGGACGGATGGACAGCCGGCAGGGCCATGTCTGGGGGGCGTGAGGGTGCCGGCGACACCGCTGGCCCCGAGGGAAGGGGTGGGGGCCGGGTGGGTGTGACCCGATCTCCCCGCCGCCGCCGCGGTCCGCCCCGCTCACAAGGTGCCCGAGCGGCAGAGCGAGTAGCAGCAGCAGCAGCAGCAGCAGCAGCAGCAGAGCCGCCTCCCCGCCGCCCGCAGCGCCCGCCCCGCCATGCCCAACTTCGCCGGCACTTGGAAGATGAGAAGCAGCGAGAATTTCGACGAGCTCCTCAAGGCGCTGGGTGAGGCGCTGGAGCCGGCGCTGGGCAGCGGGAGGGGAACACGGGGAGGGGGCTGCAGCCGGGGCTGCGCTCCGGTGCCCGCTGCCTGCGATGCCGGGCACTCGGGAGAGCTCCGTGAGCCCACCGCGGGCAGGAGAGCGCGGTGAGCGCTGCCCGGGGAGGTCGGAGCCTCCCAGGCGAGCGCCGACGGTCCTGCCCCGGGGATCCTGCCGTGGGGACCCTCGCAGACCCCGCGTTTGCCGCCCGTGCAGCTCCCCGCGGCGGAGGGTGCGTGGAGGGAGCTTTGTCGTGGGGGCTACGCGCGGTGCCTCTGCGTGGTGCTGGGCGAGCTCAGCGCAGGGCACGGCTGGCGGCTTCAAGCTCTGCTTCCTCCCCGCTTCGCTCAGGTGTCAATGCCATGCTCAGGAAGGTGGCGGTGGCTGCCGCCTCCAAACCCCACGTGGAGATCCGCCAGGATGGGGACCAGTTCTACATCAAAACTTCCACCACTGTCCGCACCACCGAGATCAACTTCAAAATCGGGGAGAGCTTTGAGGAGGAGACGGTGGATGGACGAAAGTGCAGGGTAGGAGAAGAGCTGGGGTGTGTGTGCATATGTGTGTGACCAAGTTCTTCTTAGACAGGACAAACACTTCTGCTGCCAGCGTCCCCGACCAGTGGCATCGCTCCCCCCCCCCATCTTCTTTACAGAAACACTTTTTTTGGGGTTCTTAGTGGTCAAAGCTCCTCTTGTCCAACATTTTCCCTCTTGCAGGTTAAAACTGAAACGTGCAGGCAACAGGGCATGGCAGGTCCAAAAGGCAGAGTTCGAGTACTTGTTTCTCCTTGGCTGGCAGGGTTTTGTCCAGCTCTTTTTTCTTCCCTCTCCCCTGGAGACCTTCAGTTGCAGCTAAAGCTCTCCTCAGCCTCCGTCCCTGACAGGAGCATGGGGAATGGTGGAGAAAGAGAAACCTCAAGGGTCAGGATTTAGTGCACAAACCTGACATAACTTTTGTCCCAAACTGAATCAGCAGAGCTTACAAGCAGGACTGCAGACTGTTACTAGTCTGGGGCTGAAATTCTCTTTTCATTCCCTTTCCAAGTGCATGCCCGCAGTTTGCTGATCATGTAGCTCTGTAACAGCGTAAGACAGACTTTCAGCTACTGTTATACCAGCAGAAACACCGTATAGATACTGTTTCTATCTCCTCATGCAGAAGTGTATTAGGAGGTGTTCACTGGAGGGTTTTGGGCTTGATTCTCTGAGGCCCTGCTCCTCTCCTTTGTAACCACATCTATGGTCGTGGAGGGGACTCTAATTTGGCAGCACCCAATATCAGCTTCGCATTACTCTCGATACATGGGACCTGGAGCACTGGAGAGCTGGGCTGTGATCAGAGTTGTCTTGTGAAAAATGTTATCCCAGGCTTGTGTGCTAGTTTTCTTCTCCTCATGCAC
The DNA here is from genome assembly GCA_039877255.1 of Loriculus beryllinus. Classification (NCBI taxonomy): domain Eukaryota; kingdom Metazoa; phylum Chordata; class Aves; order Psittaciformes; family Psittacidae; genus Loriculus; species Loriculus beryllinus. The sequence goes on along the minus strand of JBCJKH010009415.1, from coordinate 53,032 downwards.
TTTACACTCACACTTACAAGAAAAGTACATAAAAGAAGTATGAAGTATCTGAAGGAGTATCAGAATGTAGTCCCAAAGGAGAATACAGTTTTAAAAGTACGCTATGATGGTTAAATGTTCTACTTTCCAAAATGTGGTCTGTGCTAATTCTTGGGTCAGATTCTGAGACCATTTGTACTATTAAAAATGCAGAACTTAGTGTCTGGGGTGCAATAGGGAGTCAGGGAATGTTTAGAACATCCACTTGGTCTCTATGATGAGCTCTTGTGTGTTTAACAGTTTGTTCAGGAAATGTTGCTGGCTTCATTAATTTATCTTGTTCGGCAAAAGCAGTACTTTAGTGTCTCCATGAATAACGCATATACAATAAATGTGACCCGCTTTCTAGAGAAGGATTTATTGCTGCAGATGGAAAAACAATAATTACAGCTGCAAGCTATGAAAGTTGGAAAAATCTGAAAGAAATGTGTTTTGTGAAGTAGTAAATTTTTTCCATGTGTTGTGAAATTATTTATAGTCCACTATGAGGAATAAGTTGTAGTGCTTTGTGTATCTCACCAAGATGGGCCCACAGAGCAGAAACTGACAGATCATAAAATCATACTTTAGAATGTAATTTGCAATATCTGGCAAAACTGCTGACGGGTGATAGATTTTGACACACTTTATGGGGTGGAGGGTTTTGTTCTGCCAACTAACTTGATCCATTGTTCATACAGACAAAGAGCAAGCGGGATGGAGTTGTACTGCACAAGGCTCCTGTAGCTGCCACTTGAGGTGGCCTGGTGGCTTAAAAAGCTATTGTTTTGCTAATATATTTATAAAGTAAACAGCCAGTTTTAAATCAAAGTAAAGTTTGTTTCCCTTGGAAAGTCTGGGAAGTGTTAACTTGAATTTATGCATACATATGCACACACACACATGTATATGTATGTGTATGTATATGATCACAGACTGATGAATGTTTCCCATGTGCCAGTTATAAAGTGATTGCTTGCACATTCATTACGGGGCATCCTTCTGCACAGCTGTTCCATTGCACTGTAGAATAATAGTTCAGTGCTAGAATGAAAAGCAACAGTCAGGGCTTGCCTGTTTGTGAAACCCAAACAAAATCCTGTATTTTTTTTTCTTTTGTTGGCTTGTTTTGGGGTTCTTTATTTATTTTTTCAGTGGTTTCATAGTTGTTATTGAAATGCTTTGAAAAATTATCAAGGATATTTTAATCTCCAGACCCACAGCCTTAAAAAAAGTAATGGCCCAAACACTAGAATTCTAACCAAGTTTCTTTAATTTAGTTGTGATTTATTCTAGTTGGTCAGCAGACTCAGTGGTTAATATACAGTTATCTTGGCACAGAACCGTGCAGCATGAATGAGTATGATAAATGCTGCATCATTTATGACCACAACATGATACGTGTGATTGTTCATGCTTTATGCTAAAGGGACTCTGTAGTGATAACTACCATGTCAGATCAAACCACATGTGTACAGAGATGCCTGGGAATGTAGATACTATGTTATCAGATGTTTCTAAATGATGCTTTTCAACATCAAGCATTTTATGAAAACTGGCTTTTTAATTTGGAAACAAATGCAGATTTGCACTGAAAAGAGACATTTACGATTACTTTGTTACTAATATCGACTGATTTCCAAAATGCCCCCTCACACCTTAATTTTGATTTCACCACTTTTCCGCTGATATCTTTTGCCCTTTGTTGTTACCTATGTGTTGCGCCTTTGCTGCCCCAATTATTCTCACTACTGCTCATTGTTGTCTCTTGTCCTCACGCTGCTGGGGAATATAATTAATGTTATTGCTAATGGTTTTCTTGCCTGCAGAGTTTGGCCACTTGGGAGAATGAAAACAAGATCTATTGCAAACAAACTCTTACTGAGGGAGATGGCCCCAAAACATACTGGACTCGAGAATTAGCTAATGATGAGCTGATTTTGGTAAGACCCTTGGACCCACCCAACACATGCATCATATTAACAGCTTTTTGTTACTACGTAGTGTGACTTCCTATTTTTCCTTACTTAAATCCATCTGGAAAATTACCATTTTCATCTTCCTCTACATCACTTTCATACATCATGATCTTAAGGTCCTTTCCAGTCTTAAACATTCTATGACTCTATGACTTTTTTCCCTTTATTTCAAATGTTTCTCTTAAGAACAGACGAAGATATATGCAGATTCTCACTCATATTTTACTGCTCTGGCTTTTGCCATACTTTCACAGGTTGAATAATCACAGGTGGGACACTTCTGCTCTGCAGATTCACAACGCCATCAAAGGATTTGCTTGATTTATTGCAGATTTTCTGTGGTGAAAGTGAGATCAAGACATTTGATCTCATTTCTGGAGAGCCATCTCTTTTAGGCATGTGTATAATGTGTTGCTTCTTCTTCACAATCACAGGTGTATATCAGGAAAGATGTGGCATGTTGTTAGTATGCTCAAATTTCATTCTGTTTATGAAGAACGTATAATTCCTCCCTAATCTCTGCCATCTTCACCAGCTCCTTGATCACCTCTGAATCCAGTTCAGAATTGCCTGTAAGAGTTTCTTAAAATACACTGATTTGCACATTTGCTGTCAGCCAACATTCTCTCACTCCTGTGTGACCTTCCATAGGGCAGCAGGGTTACTGTAGGCATGCTGAGCAGTACCTCTGCAACTGCCTCCCCACTTATGCCATGAATCACGTGCACTTTATTTATTTATATCATTCTTATTGCTCTAAGAGTTGAGTTCTCTTCCCCGAATCTTTCCTCAGCCCATCACTCTTCATTAATAAAACAATATCCAGGAGTGGATAAAAACAGAGTTTCGCTGAGTTACAAGTAGCACAGTTCAGCTTGAGTTCAGAATCACTTTATTGCACATGTTCTTATGAGTGAATTCTGGATAGATGGTCGATTAGACTGTTATGCCTCATCAGTTCGAGCATGGAAGAGAGGCTGCTGGAGTGATGGGTAAGAAAACATCAAAGCAGGGAGGGTTTATATCACAGTTACTAAACCTTTGCACTATAAAAGACAGTCTCCCCAGTGTTTCTCTAAAGCAGTCGGAGCTCTGTTTTTAAGATTGCATCTGAAACAAACCCAGACCCAAACCTAACCAAGTACAAACAAAAAGCTTCTAAGGTGTTCATATTATTCCAGACATCTTGGAACTGTTCACCTGCCCCTCATGAGGAGGTGTATGCTGTTAGTGAAGTCACACTGGTTTCTACAGAACGAACATGCCACTTCTGGATAATTTCTTTTAAGTCAACCACTGGAATTCTTTATATTATCTAAAAGCTTTAGGAAGCCAGGGTCTTTGATTTCTGCTTCAGATCTTTATATATAATGCAGTGGACAAAATATATTCTCAACTTTTCTTTTTCCAGCTTTCAAATAATGTTTCTGTAGTTTACTGTTTAAGCAACAAACTAACGAGGGTGCTGTTCAACAAAGTGAACTGCTCCAAGCAAAGCAAGGAAGCCAGTCAGAACACAATTGCCTCAGGCAATCAGCAATGTGAACTTACGCTGTTGGGGAAGAAGAAAGAGGTCGGTTAAGTGTGATTTAAAGATTATAAAACCGTCTAACCTGTTTGCTTGTAAAATACAGCCTGTTGAGCTTCACTGAAGTAATTATTTTCCAAATTAGATATAAATTAGGAAAAGCTTCCTTCTTGTTGAAATATTTCTTTTTTTAGGAACTGTCACAACTGCTGATAAGTTGTTTTACTGATGAATTTCCTTGCCATAAAAATATACACATTATTTATAATCTGTAAATGTCTAGGTTCAACTTCCAGCCATTACATGTTGTGTATAAAAGAACCTAAATTATATGACAAAAGTTTGTTATTGTAAATACTTCTCTTAACATCACTGATCAGGCCACCTTGGAAGAACCTTTTTGTTTTAAAACCCATTGGGAGACCTTGAGCCCTTCAATATAAAGGGCTTTTATAACCCCTCCAGTTTATCAATTTCCTTTCTAAACTCTGAACACCAGCACCACACATACTGGTTGGCTGGCAATCCAGTAGCACCTCATGGAGTGCTGACTTCATCTCCCTACTCTTATCTAAAATTATTCTGATTTATATGCAAAGACTGTATTAACTCTTTCTCGGGAACTCTCACTCAGCTGATTGTGAACCCGAGTGATATTCCTGGTTTCTGGCTCCCCTTCCTCTCTTCAGCAAGTTGCGACTATGTTCACTGGTTGCATTATGAAAACATAGTGGTTGCTTCCAACTGATCCAGGTCATTCTGTGTGTCTTTTACTATTCAGTATAATATGCATTTCCATTCTCCTACCTCTTTTTTTTTTTTTTGGGAACATAGTGGCTTCTTTTTCTTTATCAAATACTATGATATTCCTTGGT
>JBCJKH010009415.1:0-41737 GCA_039877255.1 Loriculus beryllinus | reverse complement strand
TGGAGAACTGTGAAAATCCCCAGTATAATGAGTATCTGTGTGTGCTGTTACTAATGCAGTGTTGTATGTGACCGTGTGTGTTATATCTGAACCCATATTCTCTGTTATGTGTATTTTGCTTTCATTTTTAATCGCAGACACTATTCCTTCCCACTTTCATGCCATCATTTTTTGTGTCTGCTTTGTATTTTGTAGTTCTCAGTTGATACAGTTTCATCAATTATTAAAATTATTGGGCTGAACTCACAGGCGTCTTGGGGTGTTTTTAACAGAGAATCCAGCAGTGCTTTGGTTATGACTGAAACACTTTTTACCCTCTGTTGAAAGCAGTGTGGGGTTTCACTGCTGCTGGCTAGCACTATGCCATCAGGGAACACCTCCTAGGGCAACATAAAGCACAGGAGAGAAGTGAATTGCAAGGCTTTTGGCAGAGCTGCTGGCTGCTCTCTCAAACCCAGAGCTCTGCTTCTTTCCTTCTTTCTGTCTGTGTTGTTGAGGAACAATTCCTTTATCCTGTGGTTGCTGGGACTGTGATTCAGCAGAACCAGACAAGGAGAGATATTTACTCTCTTTCCTGCTGTCTCTGAAGAACGCTCAGACTTCCCCTGTTGAGACACTCATTATCCAAGTAGGAGACCCAGCTGCATCTGCAGGACAAAAACCATCGTGATCATGACTAATACTTATTGTCATCACACCCAAGCACCTCAGGCCTGATCAGAGAGGCAGCAGAATCTGATAGACTTTACTTGTTTGGGCCATAAAAAGAAAGCTGATGAAAGCTGCTTCTTCTTTACTTCCTCACCTGAGAGAGAAAGCTTCTGATGGCTTCACTCCCTTTAAGGGTTACAGCTCTCACTTTTAATGACTCAATATGAACTACTAAATATTTCACAAATCAGGGCCATAGTTCAAGAATCAAAGAAACACCACATTTAATGTATATATTCTGGCTCAGAGTTCTGGCCACAGCACTATCAAGTATTAGATTCAAGCTGAGCAAACATTCCTTTAATGAGCCAGAGACTCTTCCCTTCTTCAGCCTTGGACATATGTGGAGATGGAGATTAGCAGCACTACTTATTTCAGTGCAATATCCAAGCTTATCTGACCAACTTTCTGCTTTGCAGTGATAATTTATCTGCTTCATGCCACCCAGTCATAGCAGATTTAGAAGTGATTCAGTGTTAGCAGAGTATCTGCATTTTTCACTGGGCTGTGCTCAATGTTCAGAATGGGAAAATAGGTCCAGATCTTGACCATCTTGAGACATGCGTAGGAAACAAATTTGTCTCTTCATCCCTCACTTAGCTGTGTAAAGGTGTTCCCTTCCATAGCATTGTCCAGCTGCTACAGAGAAACCAGCCACCTGCTCTATAGCAGCCTGAGCTACAGCAGCACAACAGGAGAGAAACATGCACTGTTTCCTATCTCCTCGGAGAGGCCACACTTTATTCCTCTGCCATCAGCATTCAAGATACAAGATCGCAGCTGAAAGGGGGGACATTTTCTTTCCACAGTCTGACCTTATGCCAAACCCTGTTTCCAAGACCTTGGTTCAGTTGGTACCAATTAAATACACTGCACATTAGCTGCCACTGAAGCATGGGCTGAGATTAGATCATTGTGGTTTGGATGCAGCTGAAGCTAACCCCTGGTAAGACTGAAACATGAGGGGGAATGACAGTGATCTACCTTTATTTTCTTTGATCTTTGAGGATGCAAAATAAAACAGTTGGGTGTTTTTTTCCAAACAAATTCCACTTCAGGAGTATCTGGACCTGCTTGTGCATTCAGCTGTGCCAAAGGGACTCCATAAAAAATGCCAGGCTGAGCTAGCTCAAAGCACCTCAGTGATACAGACAAAACTGTCTTGCCACATCAAGGCTAAGAAGTAAAAAGCATTGTGTTGCAGGACACATGGACACATACCATATCCTACAGCAACAGGAGTCCACCAACACTGTAAAAGACGTGGGGTGGTGGATGTGGGGTCTGGTAAAGCAGATGAGGCAAGTAGGAGAACCAAAGCCAGTAGACAGCAGGGCTGTTCTGCCGTTCCAGAAAAATACTGCTGATAACACTTATCTTTTTTACCCATGTCTAAAGCAGCCCTGATGCATGGTTTGTAAGGGTTCAGCAAGGTATTGGTGTGAACCTCAAGTTGTCTAGAGCAAGCAAGTGCATTTCATGGAAACAGTGATTTCTGTGTTTCATTTCTAGGAACACTCATGTTAAGCTGTTGTGCTGTTCAAGCAAATATCCTTCACAAAGCTTTCCCATCAACTAGAAAATACCAAGTCAGGTTTTTCATCCAGTTGGCAACTACTATCCAAGTAGTAAAGCATGAGTTGTGCAACTCGGTTGTAGGGTTATGATTAAAAACAGGCTCTTGAGATATGAACTCCCCTGCATACCTCGGAACTTTCTTCTTCCAGGATTTAAACTGTTCCCCGAAGCTTCATTTGCAGTCTGGCATGACAAAGTTCCTTTCTTTAGTAATTTCAGTGTGGAAGCTTCTCCACTTGATTGACTTTCATGGCCTTGCATTAGTTATTGGTGCATGGATAAATTCATATGAACAGAGAATTGGTCCAGGGTGTCAGTTTTATGGCTCATTGTTGAAACAGTGCAAAGGCCAAATTGGATTTTGTGGGTCCTTCTGGATTTAAAAGCTCTTCAAATCTAGGCACACAAAGATTTGGAGTGATTTTACTGGCCAAAAGCCTTGTAGTTGTCTCCTGCCTTTCTTTTGTTTGCTAACATTAAGCTCCTTTGGGAACATGGAAGTTGGACGATGCCAGGATGACCAATGGAGACAGTTTTATTCACTTTTGTGTAAGAAGTCATGAATTAACTGCTGCCCAGATGAGGTGATGGAAGCAGAGTAGAGTTACTGTAGCTGGCATCCACAAAGACTTGGTCTCACAATGTCTGAGTGTTGAACAGTTGCTCAGCTGATGGGGATCCTGAAAGCTTCAGGCAGCCACAGTCTGCACATTGGAGGGTGGGACTTTTATAGGCAAAGGTGCCAGGGCAATGGGGCACCTAAGGGTTCCATAAATAGTTTGTTGGTTACTTGATAGCATGCAGATATCTGAAAAGGGCCCCAGGGATTTTATGGATATTGCCTTCCAGGTTCAAACCAAAGAGATGCTCACTCCATCACCAGCTCTTTTAACCAGGCCTGTGATGGAACAAGCAGTGGGGCCAGGGGCAGAGCCTAGCTCACAGTTATGTGTATCACTGAGCAACCAGAAACTTCCTTCTTCCCATGCTGCTGTGTTCTAACCAGCACTTTGTCACTTCACCTGGAGGCAACTGACTCCCAGCCTCTGTGCCTGCAGGCTTGGGACCCTGCTGTGCACTGCATTGACTACACTAATAACTAACTGCTACAACAAGACAAAGAAAGGGTTATACAGATATCTGCAACGACTTGGCACATGTGTAGCATTTCACTAAGACAAAACTTCTCCACATGAGTGGAACACCAGGATACAGCAGCCATAGTTTCTGCCCTATGGCAAGAAGAGTTCATGTCAGGATTTTCCTTTGATTTGCCATACTTTGTTCTTATGCTGCTTTCATAAAACACTTATTGTTTTTCTTCTCTCCAGGAAAAATAAACATTCCAACCAGTAAAGAGATCAGGCAGTCGAGCTGCATTCAAAATAATCCACTGTGGGAAACCCAAAATATGAAAAAGACCCCAAACAATCTCAGCCAGAAATGTGATATTGCATTGAATTGGTCAGTTCACACATATTGGTACCACCAGCTCCTATTGTGTGGGAACAGAGCTGTCCTGCTGCACCCTGTATGCCCTGGAGAGCTGGTGCTGCTTTAGCTCAAGTGCTCACTTTTTGCACTTTGAGTGCAAAGAGATCTATTTTTGCTGACAGGAAGCTCCAAATCCCACATGGCTGCAAAATCCAGTCTTGGAATCCTGTTAAAATATGTGCTGTCTGAATACTGCCATGTCAGAAGTGGAACAACCTAAGATGTTCTCTTTGATATTACAGATGGATGACTGGCTAAGGAGCATGGTGGAAAAAAATGCTGTTATGAATAACAGAGGAATAGGTGGGAATAGATGGAATCGTAGGATCAACTTGGTTGGGAAAGACCTTCAAGATCATCAAGTCCAACTTCTACCCTGGGACTGACAAGTTCACCACTAAACCATGTCATCAAGGGCTTTGTCTACAGGGGTTTTGAATGCTTCCAGGGACAGTGACTTCACCACTGCCCTGGGCATCCTGTTCCAATGCCTGAGCATGCTTTTGGGGAAGACATTTTCCCTAATATCCAGTCTAAACCTTCCCTGGTGCAGCTTGAGGCTGTTCCCTCCTGGCTCCATCTGTCAGGCAGTTCTAGGGAGCAGTAAGGTTCCCCTGGTCCTTCTCTTCTCCAGACTAAACCCCCTGAGGTCCCTGAGCCGTTCCTCATCACATTTGTGCACCAGGCCCTGCACCAGCTCCGTTGCCCTTCTCTGCACAAAGGAATGTCACAGTGCTTCCTGTTTATTTCTTAATTTCCAACATTCCCCACATTGCCTCCCAGAACATAAGGCCAGTTCCAATCAGAAGCAAAACAACAGAATTCTGAGATTTTAGCTCACTTTTGTTTGACTCTGCTGCACTCTGCTGAATCAGAATGAAGTTCTGAACATGGGGATTGTGTCTTCTCTCTCATTCTGTTTCCATCTGAGGGCTTGCCAGTGATGCTCTGCCAACATGACCTGTGGCAGGCACTCAGTTTTGATGCCATGTTCTCAAAACAAAGAGGAACCTGGCAACTGATCTGTTTTACAAGCTTGAGTCCAATTTGCTGATAGAATTTGCTGTATGGTCACATATTGCAACCAGGGAGTCTTCTACTACATACTGCTATCTCCTGCATAAACCAGCTGCTTGCTGGGAGAGGCAGTTCAGTTGCTCAAGCAGAAAGGAGGCGACAGTCAAGGTGACTGACTGAACTGCAGATTTCTTAAAGCCTGTAGGTATTTATCTCAATGTTAATCTTCACAAGAGGTTTGTATACTGATTTCATCAGAGGTCTGATGAGTCCACAGAAAGTTTTCAAAGGGCTGAGGCTTTCATGTGTGAGCATCTGCAACTGTTGGAAGATAAAGGTGCAACTGGAAATCAAGTGCTCTTACAGAGACTGAAGATAGGAATAACTACAGTGGGTCAGTGCAAAGTCCTCTTTCCTCCAGTACTTGATTACTACGACACCCCTGTAAGCCTGCATATCTCTTTCACAGGCCAGAAGACATAAAGCTAGTCTGCCTCTAGACCATACACTGAAAACACTTGTATGTGCTGGTGTTCTTTTCACTCCAATTTCCTCATCTTTGTGTTCCACATGCACAGAAAACATCAGGACTCTTTTACCCTTACTGAAGAGACCAAGAGGCCAAGCTCTAGCGAAACTAGAAATTTAGCTTCTATTCTGCCCTGTGACACAAACCCAAAAAACACACCCACAAGATGAGAGTTTATCTCAGCATCTCTGGAGAAAGATCCATGATTTTCTTAATGGAAAAGCAGTGTTATCAGTGTTACTCAGAGAGACCTTCTGAGCACTCACCTATTGTCCATGTCAATGCTGAGATTCTGATGCTATTAAGAGGTTGCTGATTGCTGAAGCTATTTCTTTCCATTTCTCTTGCTGCAGTTGGGAGGTTTCTGAAATGTTCCATATGTGGAAGTTTATGTGGAACTGACACTGTGCCATACTGATGAGTGAGTCTGGAACATCTAAATAATTATATTAATTTGCGTATGATCCTCCTTAGAGTGTGCCAGGATATCTGCAATGACTGCAGTGAGAAGTCTGTGTCTGAAGAAAGCACTGAATAACTCTTTTTGCAGGAGTTTTTAACACTGAGCTGATGCAGCCTGTAGCAAGCCAGACACTGAAAACATATTGCAGTTATTACAGAGTTTGAAGTCCAAGTTCCTTTTAAGACACGTCACCTTAAGTTCCTTTAAAGCAATATGTTTTAATCAAAAGTATTTTAGTGAAGTAAATTGCAATCATCTGGACCTAACTGCCGTCATGTTCTCACAAATGTGATTTATTTCCTAGTTCTTTTAATGAACTTGATACCAGTACTTTGTGATGAACATGAAAGACAAACAGTAAGGATCTGTACTGTTCTCATTTAGGTTATACAGAAGTGTTGCGGTTGGTGGCTTTGTTAGAGCAAAAAGAGAATCTTCACAGCAGGTCATAGGGCAGCTATGGGAATGGTCAGACTGCTGTACAAGGACCATTTTCAGGGACAGACTTCTTCCTTGCTATTGTTTAAGTAACAGGAGAATTAATTAAGTCACTGCTTTACCTTTGACTTTTCATCCTGCTGGAAAAATATCTAAGTAGATACTTTGGGACTTGGGATGGGGGCATCTTACAGTGTTTCTCCTGATCCCACAGCCAGGGTCCCAGACAGGATGGACAGGAAAGTACATTTTCAAGAAAGGGAAGAAAGAGGCAAGAAAGGTGTAGTGTGTGTTTGCCTGTGTGTGAAACAGCCCTCACAGCAGAGTACCTTGTGTTCACACAGCCCTAGTAGCCATAGTTAAGGTGAACACAGTGCTCTTTTGCCTTTCAGTTTATCAGCAAGTGGCCAGTTTTGTTCAAAAGTTATTAACTTCTGTCTGACTGAGAGGTGACATGACTGAAAGACCTCACTCCAACAGTGGAAAACCAGGCTACAATACAATGAGAGGTGTACAGCTGACATAGTTTTAGTGACAGACTGTGCCCTCCTGCAGGTAGGCTGAGCAGAGTTATGGGATGTGCCATTCCTTTGTTTTCCCACAGCTTTTTGGTACTGATGCTGTGGTGCACAAGATTTTCCATACAAAACTTACACAGCTCCTTCCCCTCCCACTACTGGTAGTATTCTGTGTGCTGTGTCAGTGGGGAACACTGTGCTAAAAGTGTAAAACATGTCAAGTATAATACTTCGAACTATAGAAGGATCTCAGAATAAAGCCCTGAATCTGTTCCAAGGAAAGGAGGGGGAGAGAGGGAATTTATAACTTTTTTCTACTATTTTATTTTCTTTTGGATTTTGGCTGAGAAACAGAACTTACAGAAGAGTTTGAATACTCTGCAATGGTTAACAGCCTGGGAAGAGCTTCTTCGTGCACTTTTTAACTTCCATGCATCCGAACAAGCTGCTGTATAGCTCCCTAAACTGCTTGACATTTGCTTTTGTTAGGGCAAATGGTGGTTATGTCTACTTTGGTCCTGATACCTTGTGAAAGAGTAAGTTGCTCTCTACTGAGTTTAAACATTTACATGCGCTAAATGTTTGTAATAAGAGCAGTGGCCTGTTAAATTAAGCTTGAATTTATTCAGGATATGTTAATTTGATGAATACTTTTGAATAAGTAATTATCATTTTGCCTGAAGCCTGTCATTTGGATGCTGCAATAATCAGGGTGCCCCTTACCCAGATTTTATCATCTAACAACACAAAGCAAATGCAGAAGGAAACTGAGGAGAAAAAAGTTGTATTTTGACGAGAGGATATGGGGACAAGGATTTAAACACATGTCTCTGTAGGGAAGACAGGGTTTAAATAAGCTTTTGGAGCTGATTCCACAGTGACACAGTTCCAGAGTCCCTCTCACAGAAGCAGCCGTCACAGCTGGGTGACTGGAGGCAGAAGCAGGCAATGGCCCAGAGGGATGGTTGAGGACGGCCGCTGTTTGTGTTGAGTAGAGCGTAAGAATCTGATGGCAGCACACTAATGTGCATCTGGTAAAGAGTAGAGTTCACATAAGCTGGTCATGAACAGATGAGATCAGTGTCAAGCAAAAGATGAGAACCAACAAACGTCCTGATGTTCACTGTCTGGGAATGACATGATTCTCCCTCTCAGCTGCCTGGTCCTGGGAGGTGTGGGATTATTCTGTTACCCTGCAACCTGGGCAGCAATTTTTAGCTCATTCTTACAAGATTGCATTATTGCCTTGCAAGGATTTTACTGCCATAGTTACATGTAAAGGTGCTTTATAAAATCAATTCTTTTCTTTGTAGTCTGGGCATATGCTCCCAGTGCTGTCTGCTGAATCTCTGCCCTGTCCAGAGTTCAGTATTTGCTGCACAGAAGATGGAAGGGACTAGCTGGCTTTGAAAGGTTATCCATGGAAATAAAATGTAAGAAGGTCTTTGTCTCACACAGATGTGAGACATCATGGACTGACCAGGTAGAGACTGCTATACACGGAGCCAGTGCAAATCAGCAGAGCAAAACTATTTGCCTTTGGTCAAGGGAGTTGCTCTTAATTCTCCTCTGCCTTTGCTTGGCCAGAATCAGGATGAGCCTTTCTGGGTGAGTCTAGGAATAAGGCACAGGAGTGTAGGAAATGACAGGAAGGTGGATGGTCAGGGATTGTAGCCATGATTTACTAAAATTGAAGATGTTTGTGTGGGACACACTTTCATCCCTTGAAAAGAGATGTGAGAGTGTCCTTATATTTAAGCATGTCTTACATAGGTCTTTCACTTCACCTAGTAAAGACCTCTGTCCTGCAATGGCTATGTTGAAGTCTGCTTTCTTGAAAGCAGTATTGTTACTTGCTCAAAGGCTGCTTAGCACATGCTGTCCACGCACACACACACTTCTGCACTGGGAGATCTGGGTGCGAGGCTATTGAAGGAAACTACTGGTGTGGGCATAACGAACTTCTAAGGTCAATCTGTAAAGTGCCAACTGCATTACTGACTGTAGAAATAGCAACAGTGCTCTTCGTATACATGACTTTAAGGGCATAATTTGTCTTATATTGGTATAATAACTACTGTCTTCTCATGCTTAGTGTTGCAAGAATAGCCAGAAGACATTCAGCATGCATGAAGCCTGCAGCATATGTTGTATTCTCCATAACATGTGGTAGAGTCCTCTGTTGTTTCTGGAAATCTTTGTAGCTTGAATGTGTTATTAGGCTGTCTCACCATTTGTGTGCATGATAAACTGGGCATTTTTGACTTGACTTATAAAACTGTGGTTATGAAAACGAAATGGCCTTTTATTTCATTTGGGTAACAAAGTGAATTATGAAAAGACATATCCATTTTCCTGCTGGGAAGTTCATGCATGCTTTAAGCCTTGGATCTGCCTGTGGGCTGAGACTGTGCCTTTGCCTTACTTATTCACCATTTATATTATTGGAGTGCACAGAAGGACTGAGTTCCACTACTGCCCCATACCTTGCTGTGCTAGGTGCTGTACAAGGAAGGTTTGAGGACCTCACAAGCTTCAGTCTCTGTAAATGCTGGGGTGCAATAGTCCTGAGAACAGAAAGACACTCATTTTACCCACAGGGTTCAAACCATCCACACCAAGGTTGTCATCTCTTATTTTCAGTGGTGAGCTGGAGGGACAGGAGGAGCAGCACAGGAAATAAATCATTCACATAGCCTTGCTTTAGTGCCTCACCTCTCAGCTCTCTCCACAGCAAGGCCTTCCTCCAGAGCCACACCATTTTCACTTCACTGGGTTCTTGGCTCAGTCTGGATCTGGGAAACACTACCTCATCTGCTATGGGGGTGTGTGTGTGTCTCAGCACAACCCTCACTTGTATGAAATGAATCTGTGCTCAGCTTTCATCTGGAGTCACAGCTGAATGCATCCAGCTTGGCTTGGGCTGCCATGATAGCTGGCTGAGGCCACTTAGTTTTATCTGGTGAAGCCTAAATGACTGGAAGGATGAACACAGGGCTTTTTAATTGCCAAGCCACTTGAATCAATAGGGAACTCTACATGCTACTACGTGTGGTCTCCATGGACCCCACATGAAAGATGAAGGCAGCTGTGACCTCGCTTCACCACCCTTGCCTCAATCAATAGCTACCAGCTTTTAAAGTCCCAAAAGGTGTGATTAAGCCTCTGCTGCATGAAGTTAGTGTTTCCTAGCATAGATCCCATTGTCCTGACTGAAAGGACCCAAAAGCCCTTATTCTTTGAGGGTTAATGACCAGATGTCCCTGGAAGGGAGCCCATCAGCCCTGGTCCTCAGTGCCAGGAATTATTGCAGCTGATTTAATTCCCCTTTGCATCCGTGTCTTGGCTTCAGTGGGGAGCATGGGGAGCGCCACTTGAGTGAATGGGTACATACATGCAGGAATAATCCCAGTGATGTCTTGGGAAAGGACTAGAAAGAGAGTTGTGTTATTCATTACTGTTGTGTGGAGGATGCTCTTAGTCTATGAAAGGAAGTGTCAGAGAGATGCGCACTCAAACCCTTCCATACCTGGGAGTATGATAGTGCATGTTTTAAGTCCATATAGCCAGCATTTTCTCTTGAGCTTCTTATGAAGCTCTTATGCTTGTGTAAATGTGATGGTGCCAGCAAGGCTTAAATCAGATTATCCCTTTGCAATAGCAAGTTTTTAATAACACATGTGCAAGACAATTGCAATGTCTGTGTGGAAACAGCAAGGGCAGGTTTATGGTTTGCAACAGCAGGTGCTTCAGCACCTTTAACAGGAAGGGAATGGGCACTGTAGTGTGGAGAAATAAATGAACAAAGCAAAACTCGCCTCACATGATGTGCGTAAGTTGCACATTCAGCAGCGCTAATATTGATATATCATTTGTAATGGCCATTTTAATGTCACCATTTTCATGCAGAAATCCAACAGTATATACATCAACTTAAAAGGGTTCTTTGAGCAGCTGGCTTTCTTACTTGCATTTCTCTTGTGCTCTATCTCATTATTGATCCCAGAGCTCAAAAGGCAGTGAGGACGTCTCACTCCAAGGAAAACACTAATACCGGTGTCTTGCTCTCCACATGCTGTATTATTGACTGTATGTTACTCCACACGGGCAGCACAATTGGACAGGGAATCTGGTTAGCACAGTGTTACCAGGGCAAGTGTCATTACCAGTCTCACGACATGTGGTCATTAAGGCTTTTATTCTCCTCTCTACATTACAATAGCGAAAAACTTGGCACAGTATTTATAAATCATAAATCTCAAGTCCCTGTGGCCGGGAGCAGCTTTGCTTTTGGAGAAAGAAGAGCCCTGTAAATCTTCTTTCCATAGGTTGTGCCTTGCAGGTGACTGTGTGTATGTAAGCACAGGTCATGAAGGTTTTGCTGCTCAAGGACAGAGGCAGAAATAAACTTACTCATGCACAGAGTATGGAGCACAGATGAATCCAGTCATGTTTCACTCTGAGTGCAAGATTAGTTTCCTTTGAAATGCCATCAGAAAGCATTTGCTCACAATCTAGGTCACAGCAACAAAGACTATGGGAGGGATTGACTGAAGGCAGAAGGAGTGAAGCTGAAATTACCTATGTTCAACAGCTGTCTAAGTCCAAGCCAGATGTCTGCAATGTTAAATATTCCATGGTAACAGAGATCTGTACCCATGTAGGCCTTGTAGTGGGAAGAAACTGAACTGTACATTTATGCAAGTCCACAATATGACCTCCTGACAGCCTTACCTATGCTATTGCTACAAATCTCTGCTTCCCCTCACACTACAACTATGCCAAACACTCATTTTCAAAGCTAGCTCATACTACACTTTTTTGCACTGCATTACTTCCTTCCCCTGAACAAAATAATTGTTCTTTGAGCTCAGTACCACAGACCTAACATTGACACGGATTAAGATGCCCAGCAGTTGATGCGAAACAGAAAATCCAGCTAGACTCATTCAGCATTAACAAATATTTCAAGGTGCATTGCTCAGGCAGTGATTACTTTGCCAGCTGCAGGCAGAGCTACAGGGGAAATTAAAAAGATGAAGTATGCAGAAGGAAAGTAGTGACGTCAGGGTACACTGATTCCTAACGCAGCAGGGCAAGAGTGGGGTTTAGACTAGAATCTGATGGATTTTAAGGTTCCTGCCTCTTTGAGAGTCGGTCCATCTGTGAGACGCCCTCTGTGCTGTCACGCCAGCAGTGGAGCGGAAACTCTTTCATTTTAACATGAAGAGGAGGGGGGAAGCTCTCATAAGAGGGAAATATGGCATGTTACCTTTTCAAAATGCTTCAGGATGCAGCTGCAGATAGTGAAGACAAATGATTCCTTCAAAATAAAGATAATAATGGAAACAAGCTATGCCTAGAATACACTTCAGCTTTAGCTTGGTGGCAACAAAGATAATAGTGTAATGGAGACTATTAATGCAGTAGGAAGCAGAAAGAGAAAAAAGCTAGAAGGGTGAAAAGTTATTTAAAATCTCAAAGTGCTGTGTACAAAAAAAGTCTGAGGCAGGAAATCATCACTGAGATCATGAAAACATGACCAGTATATGCTGAATAATGGAAGTGGGCTTGCTACCTTTACTTGCAGATAAGTACAACTAGTATCTCTAGTGCTCTCTCCAAATTGAAATATCTCAGCAAACAGCATTAAGTGGAAAACAGTCTGAATGTTTTCAGAATTACAGTTCTTTTTGTCAGGAAACATCAGACAGTCAGGAGAAATCAGTAGGTTTAGGGCAGGATTTGTACTGAAAAAGCAGCCACTTATAGAAAATATCCCAGTCATTTTGGCACTCAATGATATTACAAGAGACAAACTATCAAAAGCTAGTTCAAAGTTCTTCATCCTGTTTTAAATGATGCTGTGAACTTCAGCATAGATATGGAAGATGCCGCTTACGGTAAGAGTTTTTTGGCAACCTGTAGATTCTGGTCCTTGGAAATGGTGAAAAGATCTGAGAGAAAGAAATCTAACCTACACGCACATTTAAGCCAGGATAATATTCACCTTATCACATCACACCTAATTCTATCTGAGAATGCGGAAAGGCTGGAGTGTCCTTTTGGGTCACTTTCTCCCATTTGTAGGATAAACTCGGACATGAATTAAGTGACACAGAATAGAAAGACCGTGTTTTGAGCTGGAAGTTCTGGAGAAGGAACTGAGAAGATTGAAGAATGGGACAAAACAGATGGGGCAGTAGAAAGCCTGGTTCATGTCTGTCCAACTCATCCCAGGATTGCTGGATGATAAAGCAGGCACTGCCTGAGCGCTCATGAACCCTGAGTAGGAGCATAGCCCTGTTCTGTGTACAGCAGTATATGAAGTTGTCACTAAGGTCTGTTGAGCACAAGGCTGGAAGTGTCAGGGACACGCACACCACTGGGATAACTGTACTTACAGATGAGTGCTGAAAATACAGCTGGCAGCCTGTATTAATAAGGTTTAATCTGTTATCCAAGGAGACCATAAAAATATCATGGGAACCTGTGACCTCTCAGAGGAAGACTGACTACTGACTTCACTGGGATGGTTTAGAAATGATCTTGTAGCCCTTCAACGCCTTTCCTCTACTATCATCTCATATGCTTTTGAGAATCTCTCTCACACCTGGCCTTGAAACCTCAGCCTGCTCCTTTCTAAACTTGCCCTGGTAGCTCTTTTGGACTTTCACATGTAAAAATCCCCAGAGCCACTGTATTATTCCTCCTCAGAAACCCTGCCTGTGTCAAGGGGTTTCTGACACACAGGACAGTGGTGCGGTGGCACACGGGCTGTGCCAATGCTCCTGGTGGGCTTCCCCAGCCATGTGTCATTTCTAAGATGCTAAAGCTCTTGCAGCAGGAGCAGTTTGTTACACATCCACATCCACATTACAGCAGGGCCTCTGACTGAAGGCAGCAGTACATTACTTTAAACAGAAAAATACTGCTACTAAGAGAACAAAGACTTTCAGCCGAGATTAACGTTTTATTGCCTGGGTGGTAGGTATCAAAAGGCTTTATGGCTCTTCTGGAGACACTTCAGTCCAGTTGGATTAAAATCAGCACAGCTGTTCCCCAACTGGTTTTAAAAATGCTTCCAGCCAATGCCACTTCCTGCTGGTGGTGTCCTTCTGGAAGCTGAACCATTGCTGCTCAGCTTAGCTCAGAGACTTGCCCTTCCTCTTCCTCCTCCTATACTCCTGTGTGTTTACTTCAGGCCTAGCAATCTCCATCCCTGCATCCTCTCTGCAGGTCCCAGCAACAACCCTCAGCATAAAACTGAGCATGGTGTGAAGTTACCTGTAAGTAAATGAAATTGCACAGGCAAACAAATGAGGCTGCAAGTCTGAAGATGTTGGGTGCCGCTTCTCTGCCTCTGACGAGGTGCAGAAGCCTTTGATAGCAATGCAGGGATGAAATGGGGCTGGAAGACTCAAGCCTCTAACTGCACTTGGAAGTGAGCAACAAGGGTGTACATTTAAAAGACAATAGTTGACAGTGGTTGTCCTGAAGAAGCCAGGACACCAGGATGGTGCAGCTCCTCTTCTGCTAAATAGCTGCAGATGGGCCATGCTGGTGGGAGGCTGAACAGCAGAGTGGCAGAAGTCGGGTTCAGAGTTTGTCTAAGCTCCTTTGATTGCCCTCCAATGCCTGTATCCAGCAAGGCTCTTGCTGTGCTCTAGCCTAGACTTCACTCCATCCCTAGGATGCAGATGCCATCTGCAGGAGCCACTCGCTCCAGCCTCCTGCAAGCTGCAATAGCTGTGAGGGGGAGACTGGCTGGCTCAGGTACCTCTCTTAGATTGAAGGTCTCTCCCTGTAGAAGTGAGGGCTTCCCACCTCCAGCAAGTGTATTTGACAGTAGTTACACAGAAAGACTGGAGTTATCTGCGCCCACAGCTGACTTCTTCCCCAGTATGGGCTCTCTGAGATACACAGATCTGCAGGACTATTACGTAGTCCTGACTGAGGAACATATTCTAAGAGATGACATGCTGCTCTTAGCTCAGACTGTTTCCAGTTTCTAGGAAGGATGGGTTTGTGTGGATGTTAGCGTGAAGCTGGGTTGTATCTTGCTAAAAGCCTCATTTAGTGCAATATATTCCGAAGTCCTGGGCACACTCCCAACGTCTCTCTGTCTTTGCAGTCACAGAGCAGGTAATGAAATACCAGGACTGAGCTGGAAGCAGAACTTCCTGTGAGCCAGGTCCCAACTCACCAGGAAACAAACCGCAGGAAGTGGCTTGTCCTGCTGTGGAGCTTTCCAGTGGTGACCAAAGATTGTCAGGTGTGGATAAGCTGTCATCATAATTGAAGCATTTAATAGCAATCAGCAGCTAAAAAGAGCTTTACTTTCCCCTGCCCACCAGGGAATTGCAGTGCCTGGTGCTGAAGGGTGTACCTTTGTATTCCTTTTTGCCGACTATTTCACTATATCCCTCAATTTTTTTCTTGTGGATGTATGGAATATGTTCCCTGCTGTCATCCCTCTCTGAAGGGATGGAGGTCCAGGCTCTCTGCAGCTGGAATGTGCCCAACAGCAGTGCCCAACACTCAGCCCTCCTTGCTTTCTTCCCTCCAGATGTGAGAAATGCACATAGTGGTACTTGCCAAATTAAGCATTCTCCTGTAGTGAGGAGAGCAATTTGGCTCCCCAGAACATGTGTGAGCAGATGGCAGGTAAGCTCTACCTTCCTGAGAGGGAAACCACTTGTTCCCAGAGGTTTAAGGGTGAAAGCTTGGCCAACAGTTCTGGGCTTGCAAGAAATCCTGCGGTAAGAAAGCTGAACTGTGCTTCCTCCCTCAGTTTCCAGCAGTGTTTAGGAAAGAAGGCAACAGATGCCATCCATTTAAAGCAAGCATGTCAGTAACAACCACAGCCTGAACCAAACCAGATGTCATCTCTATGGCTGTTAAGCCTGATGTTTCACAGACTGCCCTAAGCACCGGACAGTGTAGCCTGAGGCTCCCCAGTTGCTTGTTGTACTTCCTGAAATGGAGACCTCATGCTCACCACTCAGAATCAGTTAACCTGCCAGCAGCACAAAATAGGTCTCCTTCTCCCCAGCCTCTCTGGGAATAGACTTTGCATACACTTAGACTCTGCTGAGTAACTAGGAAAGGCAAATTTTCAAGCTCCTTAATGACACAGGAGGGCCAACAGCACTGCAACCTGAAAATAGGTGCCTGTTTTCAGAACAGGAAGAGTTCACCATTCTATTCTTTTATTAATACGATCTATTTGGCAGCAAGCATCTTTACCTTACAGGATTTCTCTTTTGGTACTAATAAACTATTCACAGCAATGTTGTTTTCACAAACACAATTTGTGCAACAACCCATATACC
This sequence comes from Loriculus beryllinus, assembly GCA_039877255.1. Taxonomy (NCBI): domain Eukaryota; kingdom Metazoa; phylum Chordata; class Aves; order Psittaciformes; family Psittacidae; genus Loriculus; species Loriculus beryllinus. The sequence goes on along the minus strand of JBCJKH010009415.1, from coordinate 25,654 downwards.
AGCACTTCTCTGACAAGCAAAAATCATCTTAAACACATCTCTCCTTTACCTGGAGAAGTAAAATATACTCAGACAAGAAATAAGCTTTGAACAGCAGCTTCCATGAAGCTCTCCTTCTACCTTACCTGTACTTTAGAACAGTTCATGTGCTATCTCTAGGTATTTACAAGACAGCATTATCATCTGATTTACTGAGACTGCTGAATGCTTGCAGATACTTTTAGAGAGGTTTAGATTTGTGTAGAGCTCTCTGAACATCACCTCTTGTATGAGATTGAAACAAACTTTTTGACTTCCTGAGTGCCAGAATTTTAGATGAAAAACTTATCGGGGCGACTTGGATTGCTACCAGAGAATCAGGTAATAAACTGAGGTAATGGGTACCACAGGGGTGAGAAATCTAGGGAGTGTTATTTCCTAGAGGAGCCTGAGCACAGGTAAGGAACCTTCAGTCATCTGTGATGCTGGCTCATGCAGCACAGACTCTCTGCCATAGTGTTAGGAATAAATGCTTTCTCCTCTGGCAGTTATTAATTTGCTTGTATTTATGTTAGTGATTTTGTGCAGCGATTATAGGCAATGCACAGTCAAAAGTGAAGCTTAAATTCATATTCTTGAAGATTACATGGTGGATAATGTATTACAAAAAGAAAATCCATTACAAAAGCAAAGACTGTATCTCAAACCATTATCAAAACTGAATATGCAGTCATGTTCTTACAAGAATATCCAACCTGCCATGTTCTTAGTATACAGCTCACGCAGTTCCTGTGGCTTTGCTGCTGTGGCACAAGACATACAGGAATGCCACTACTTCATTTTTGTCTTACAAATTGTCCAACAAGAACTTGATGATTTTCCCCAGTTTGTTACTGAAAATATGCCAAAGTCAAAATGTCTTTGTGATCTTTTATTGGCTGCTCCAACTAGCTCCAACTTTGACATACTCTGTGCATAGGTTACTGTGCCTTACCCACCTCTGTAGATTCACTTGTGGATCTTAGACCTAACTGATGGGACTGACCTGAATTGCTAAAGTAAACATTCTACAGAGGTTTCCCAAGTTTTCCTCTCCTAAACTCACTGATGTGGAAAACCCCTGTGTTATTTCTTTCACCTATGGCTAGGTATGGAACTTTTTACTCTCTTCCTCTGCAGATCTCTCACTGCCTTAGAAGATTCAGGTAAGTTTTACTGCATGTGAACTCTAAATGCACCAGTCATATGGAAGTTTGTTGTAGTCAGAATTAGAAGTTATTTGATTCAAAGACCTGAACTTCAAACTGTTGGACCAACCACGGTGTGGGTGCAGCCTGGTTGTTCCTGCTATTGTCTTTAGAGAAAAAGGGAGGAAGACAAAGAAAGGCACAGCTAGAAAAGCGCCTTATGTTTCTCTGGTTTTCCCTGGTTTGATATGGTCTCTCTTTTGTATGTTACTGCCATGGAACATGGACCTGACAGCACTGTTTAGCCCAGCATTTCCACAACAAAACTGCTTTGTCTGAAGGCTGAAATATGGAGAAGAACACCACCAAAATTCTCTCAATGGAGTGACTGCCTTTTGCAGAAATGGAACAAAGTAATTCATTCCATTCACATCCTCTTCTTCACCAGGACACTCCCATTTAGCCTGCTTCTGTCAGCTCTAATCACAGACCAGCAATACCCATCCCCATTTCTCTTCTGGATAAACTCTCCCTTGAATTTGACTTATTTTAAAATGTTGGATGCTAGCTTGGAAATGGAGAAAACATTCTGGAAACTGCAAAACCACCGTTCTCCCTTGACTGTTACACACCACCTTAAAGGACTCTATGGTTCCAAAAGAATCATGCACACACAAAAGAAGTATGCAGAACACTGGAGTCGTCCAGGTGATAGTAGGAAAAAGAAAGAAAATTTTCATTATAAATCACTATTGAAAGCCAAACACTGTGTTAAACCCAATATATATGGGATTAGTTTTCCAAAAATCTATGTAAGAAGGGCACAAACCCCTAAACATTTGGTGCTAAAGGATTTAGCATGTGAACAGGAAATACCCCATGGTCGCTCAGATTCCTTTCTGTGGCTGTATCCAACCCACTACGGTCAGAATCAGCCCACAGTGGAGGATAACTAGAAGTCATTTTGTCACCAGCATCCCGTGGACTCAGCACTGTGAGACCAGAGGTGTCTTTCACAAAGGAGAACAAGCAGGTCAGTGCTGGTGCAGCACGTTCCTGGAGATGTGTCTTATCTGAACCTGTCAAGAGACAAAGCTGCCATCATCTGTCTGCCAATGCTTCCTCTGCTGTCAGCAACCTCCCAGCTTTGACCCCAGCAGCTCCTGCAAAGTCCTCTGGGAGCAAACGGGTGGCCAGCACGTGTGAGACAGCCACGTGCTGAGGAGCAGGGGGGAAAACTGCCCTTGACTGTGCTGGTCCAACCAGGTAAGAGCTGTAAGTAAGATGCCGCATGGAAATAATCTGTTCAAAGGAACAGCCAGCTTTGGGCATCCTGAACATGCTGCATACAGACGAACTCAGGAGCTCCTCTAGGTATAACTTGGCCACACCACCACCTTCCTTTCACTGAGCAGTTCTTTCCACCTGCACTTTTCAAGGGCATACCCAACATCATTGTGATCTAGAGCAGGGAAACTGATGCAAGAGCTATGGTTGTTTATGTAGTTTTGAGTAAAACTTTTGCAATCAGTGTGTCAAGTCATCCTGTCACAGCTCAGGAAGGCAATGGTACCATAGGTCAAGACAGAGGCAGGCAAAAGGGAAAATGGGGCAATTAGGGGCTGAGTCACAGACATCTTTTTGGTAATCTCGGTAATGAGCTTGGTGATGATTCTGGCTGTATTAGTGTCTAAGCCTTAGATATTATCTATGTCTTGTAGCCTGGAGAAACTTGTATTACTTGACTTGGTGACCACTACGAGTGTGACCTCACACACTGCCACCATTCACTGCAGATCAAGACAACAGTAAAATTCCCTCCTCCCGCTATGAAACAAGATCATTACTTGAAAGCAAAAGAAGGAAAATATGAAATCCAGCATCATGGACTAAGACCACAGCTGGGTGCCAGAGCAAGGGTAACCCTGCCGGGTTATGTGTGGTTGGTGAATACCAACACGGTGTCTTCCCCCGGCTCCCGCAGGGCCAGCTCACGGGGCCCATCTCTGCCCGGGGAGATCGGTGTCTGCCGTTCCAGCACCGGAAGGCGGGAACGTGATGAGCTGCAGCCAAGCACAGTAACACGGGCTCTGGAGCGCGCTGAGGGGCGCTCCGGCGGGAGCCGGTGTTGCCGCTCGGCCCAACGGTGCCTCGTGAACAGCGCTAGAACGCGTTGCAGCGCTTCATCGCTAACATCGCACGGCAGCGGTGCCGAACCCACCCGGAACCCTGCCCCGCTCGGGTACGGGCACGGGTACGGGTACGGGTACGGGTACGGGTACGGGTACGGCCCGCAGCCACGTCACGTGCGGGCTCACGCCGCCGGGCGCAGCCAATAGGCGATGCCCGCGGCCACGCTCACGCACCAGCTCGAGGCGCTGCCCCAGAGGGCAGCTCCGCCCCCCGCTGTGTACGTCATCGGCCTCAAAAGTCTCGCGAGAGCAGACGGCTTCCCTCCCTTGGCCACTTCCGCCCATTCCGCCAAGCCTCGCGAGATCTCACCTGCTTTACTCCGCTGAGGCGTGGCTGGTATCGCGAGCGGAGGAGGAGGTGTGGGCGGAACAGTCCTATCATATCGCGAGATTACCCTGGGCGCCTGAGGAGGTGGGGCTCCGAGAGCAGTCTCGCGAGAGCTGGGGCCGCCCCGCCCGGGCCCTCTCCCCCCGGCCCCCGCCGCCCGCCCCGCAGCGCTAATATGGTCGCCGGCGATGGACCCTGTCAGGCCAGGTCAGTGGGAGCGCGGCCGTCTCTCGCCGTGGCGCGGTCCTCGCTCCCGGGGGACACCGCTACCCGACCCGCTGCGACCCCCGCAGCCTGGGCCGCCGCCTCGCCCCCTCTGCATCAGCTGGCGGTGGAGCGGGGCCGCCCCGGCCCGGCCTGCCCCGAGCACGGCCGCGGCGGCCCGAGGCGGTTCGCATCCCCGGCGCGCTGTCCCATCCCTTTCTCCTCCGCCCGCACGGCGCCGTTGTGCGGCGGCCCTTTGTGCGGGAGCGCTGTCGGGCCCATGGCGGGTTCCCCCCGCGCTGTTCCGGCCATCCGCTGCCCCCGCCGTTCCAGCCGCTTTGTTCTCGGCGGCGGGCCCGGCTTGGGCTCCGCGGTGCTCCTGGCCGCGCCTTTGCGCCAGTCCCGCCGGGCTTCCCGTTATTCCCAGCGGACGTAATTGTCCCTCTTTCGGTTCCCTCCGCTGCGAACGCTGTGTTGAGCGCGGGGGGGTATCCCCGCAGTGCCGGCTCGGGGGGTGAGGCTTCACCGGTACCCACTGAACCGGGGTGGTTGTGTGGATGACGCAGTTGTCTGTCAGCTGCCGGTGATGGAGCGCTGGCTTTGCGATGGAAGTGTAGCTGTAGCGCGTTAAGATCAAAGCAAACAAAGGGCAAGTGTTGAGCTGCAGATCCAGCATTTGCTGGCTTTGCTCGGTGATGTCAGAGCCAGCACCGTTTTCCCCACTTTTTGTAATCTGTGGCTTATTTTCTTAAACTTTTACTGCATAAAGCTCTTTAGGCCTGAGGGAGTCTATCATTGGCACTGCCCTTGTAGCTTGCCAGCAACTGAATTAGAGCGTTCTTTTTGTGAACGGCTCCTCTTAAGAAGTAATTTATTCTCTCCACCTAGTAGCTGTTATGAGGTTTATTTTTGTCTCTCGTTAGCTTGTCATTAGCCTGGTGCTTGCTGCCTGGTGTTTTCTACTGTATTAAAACCTATACCTCTTATCTCAGTTGGTGAGGTGCACTTATCCTGTTTTGGAGATGGTAAACTAAGACAATAAAGGTCAAACGTTTTCAGGCGTGTGACTGTGTTGATTACGTGGATGACCTGTGTGTACCTGGTATTACAGATACTTTTACATTTCATCTTAGTCACCCATCTATATCGTTAGGTGTTTCAGTCCATTTAGAAACCTTTCCGTGTTCCAGTTCTCTTACAGCCCTAGGGGCACGTTATTTTTTGTTAAAACCCAGGGTAAAAAGCTGTTGTTATGAGTCCTCTACTAGTGATCAACCTTCCATTCTTTCATGGCTGTAACTTTCTTGTTTCCTCCCTCAGGAAGCCCTTACCAGCCCGTAATTGAAGCATTAGAAAACTACCCACAGAAGAAGTTCTACAATGTTTCAAAGCTCGGAGGCGCCAAGTATGGTAATGATGCTTTCTGGCTGTTTGTAGTTGGGATGGTACCAGCAGTAAGCATGCACCACATACTGCTGTGAAATGGTAGGAGATGCTACCACCATTATGTGAATTGCTAATGGGTGTATCTGAAAGCTGCTCATTTTCTGGTCCTGCTGCTTCAGGAAGTTGGTAGGGGGCAATATTTATAGCCTTTTCTCAGTAAGGGAGAGCATAGAGGTGCTGCTGGAGTTGTCAGCAGTACTCCAGAATTATTTGTCTTTTGGAAAAAATGAAAAGACAGTACTTAAAAAGTAAATACAGTTTTTGCCATCATTTTGTACTGCTTCTTTGTTTCACCTCACCAGCAATTTTAGGTAATGGGTAACTGTGTGTTTACTTGAACATAGCTTCTACTGCAGTTGCTGCAGAAAAGATGAGGTTTTGTGGTGTTTATACAGTTGCTTCATCACAGCGTGTCATTAATACGTAACAACACGGAGCACTACGTGCCAGAAAGACTTTGGGTCTGTGTGTCTGGATCCCTATTGAAAAATAACGGTATGTTCTTGTGTAGTGGGGATGGCTGTAGATTGAGACACCTGTAGATCAGTGTCAGCTGGAGCAGCCTTACTCCTGCAGATAATCGGAACATACTTTCATTATCCTCTCCCTTTGCCTTCATGTTAAACTCCTGAAGTACTTACTGAGGTATATATTAAAGCTGTTTGGGACTTTTTCTTTCCAGTTTTGTAAGATCTGAATTCCTCTCCTGTGTTCACAGAATTTGTGATATGTTTCTTAATTAAAAAATTGCACTTGAAACTCGTATCTGACAGCAGTAAGTGCTTCTCTGTTGCTTGAAGGGAAGAGAGAGGAGAACTTGTGCTCGAACTTCTGTGTGGCAGCCATGTGTTCTTGCACAGTTCTACTACTTGCAGAAACGAAGTTAATTTTTCCAATAATCATGCAAGTGGCTTTGCCCGGGAAGAAGCAGTTGTGTGGTGGTAACAGGACCAGTCTGTTCTACAGCAGCTTTTTGAACAGCCTTGTGACAGGAGTGGAAATGTGTAGAGAAGATGAAACTTGGTGCGAAAGCATGCCATACAGCTTGGAGCAGCAGCAGATATTCCTGAAGAAGTTTGGAACAGGAGCCTAAGGAATCTAAATGGAGTAGGCTGAGAGTGTCTTTGCCTTCTAATAGAAACTTGTGTGCAGAAGTTGGAAGCCTCATATTAACTACTATTAGCAAGATATTAAATAAAACATAAGTACTGTGTGGGACAGCACTGATGGCAAATCCAGCATCTGGAACTGCTCATTGCACTTGTTGCTGGAATAATAATTTGGGGTTTTACCTCTTGGTCCTTTGCCTTGACACTTCTGACTATAATCTGACAATAACAGCCTGTTTAAATTAATCAGATTCCGAATGTAAAAGGTAATTGATTTACTTGCCTGTTTACTAGGGAGCATCTGATTTTCTAGTCTTGAAAATAGTATTCAGTTATGGGGAAAAATGGTAGCTAGAAAAAACTCAGGATGATTTAGGGAAGAGGGGGTATCTGTAGAGCTAGTCCAGCTGCTTGCTGGGACAGGTGTGAACTTGAAGAGCCTTTCTCAGCTGAGCTCTGCAAATCTGCATGGATGGAGATTCAATTCTCTTTCCTGATCTGTGCTTAACCACCCTCTCTGTGAAATTATCTTTGCTTGTGTCCAGTCACAATGTCCCTTCCTGCACCTTCTGACTTTAGTTTTGTCCTTTCACTTTGTACTTCTGAGACACCAGGTCAGGCCTCCCTGTCTCTGCAGTTCCTATTGGGATGTGGGTGACTACAGTTAGTGTACTACAGCTTTCTCTCTGGGTGAGCCGCTCCAGGTCTCCCAGCTGCTCCTCTGTCAGGTACTGCAGTCCCAGAAGACCCTTCACTGGATGTGATCTGGTTACTTGAGATCTGAATCCAGAGAGGCCCAAAGCTAGGCACAGCATCACAGAAGTGAGCTTGCTAGTGTCTAGTGGAAAGAGGTAGTTGCTTCTCCATAGCTTCTGTCTGCTAAGCAGCCCTTTGGACACTTAGGTTTATCACTCTAAGGATGTGCTGCATATTATTTATAATCCAAGAAAAGGCAGAATAATTTTCTCCTGGTAACTTGGTTTCTAAATCAAGTGAGTGGTGGCATTAGAGCTGATTAGACGTGGTTTTGATAATATCCTTACATTGTTTTGAGTGATTTGTCTAATGAGACAACAATGGGTAGCATCTGAGAAAGAGACCCAAAGAGAACAGGATCAGTAAATCCTGTATTAACAGTTTGTGGTCAAACCTCTGGGTTAGGTTGAGACCACCAAATCTTAACTTTCTTGCTAAACCTTGAACTGAATTGTTTCACCCTCTTACAACTATTTTCTAGTATTTCTCACTGTTCACAAAGTCATTTGTCTGTTTGCATGGTGCTGTGGAAAATAATGGGATTTGGGGAGAAATTAATATTGATTTTTTTTTATTGTTGTTTGCAGTGAGTAGTAACACTGCTGCTTTTTTTTCTCCTTCTACTTCTTTGATTCTAATTTCCAGTTCCCTAATATTTTTTGTGCAGAAAGCTGTTTCTAGTCAATACCTTAATCCAGATCAGTAACAAAAGTTGTATTTGATTAAATGTCATTCTTTATATTTTAAGAAATGGGTTTAATTTTAGGGCATATAGCAGAATAGTTTCTGGTCATAATGTCACTGTTTATTTAAAAGCATAATCTGTCATTGGATGCTTTCGGCTTTATCTCAAGTAACAAAAGGGTGAAATATAGAATTGAAAAAATATTTCTTAATAATCTAACTTGTTGCTTTCCCTCCCGCTCTGATCAGTATTCCCAGGTCTAGGTTCCTTTCATACTTCTCCTGCCAGCATAGCATACCTTCTTAAATGCCTTAACACAGTGTGGTCAAGCTATTGGTGTCTTCCATTCCAATCCTATATGATAACTCGGTTTCTACAATGTATGTTCCATATTGTGCAATGAAGATCAAACCCCAAGGCAGCTGGAAGAGCAGGCTCCTAGAGCTCTCATCATTCCAGTCCCTAGCAAAGTGGAATCCTTTAGAACACTGGGATTATAATTTTTAAAGAGCTCCTGAAGCTGAAGGTGTTGCACTAACAGAGCTCCTTTGCTTTGCCCTAGATACTCTGCCTTATTCCATACGAGTGCTGTTTGAATCCAGTGTCCGAAACTGTGATGGCTTCTTAGTGAAAGAAACAGATCCTATGAACATCTTGGACTGGAAGACAAAACAGAATAATGTTGAAGTGCCCTTCTGTCCCGCCAGAGTTGTTCTTCAAGACTTTACGTAAGTGTGTGCGTGCTGGAAACACTGACACAATCCCTGCAGCCTCACTGGGTTATACATACAATTCCTTGGCTTGAAAATAAATAGCACCGATGCATCAGTAGAAACCTGTGCACTGCCTCTGTTACCCAGTAGGCTCCTCATGCTAATGCCATGTGATGTAAATGTAGGAGTTCCACAGGGTGTCCTGGTTTCAGCACAGGTTGGCAAGGCTGAAGCTGTTGCTCTACAAGGAGCACTGTGGAGGATAAGAGCCAAAACACAAATCGAAGTGGTGACATTTTGGCTGCAGCCAGATGGTTGACAGTTCTCCAAAATAAATGAGATAACTGCAGATTAAATATTGCTTACTCCACAAGTGTATGTAATACAGTTGAATCCGTGAATAATACATAGATTTAAAAAGAAGTCTCTTAGAATATTAAGTTTCTTGGTGATTTGGGTATGGCATAGCAATTTGTAAATATTAAATTTAAGCTGGATTGCTGGCTCCTCATATATTTATGAAGAAGTGAGATAATTAAAAAAGGAACTGTGGTATTGCTAAAAATCAGGTAACCTTTGCTTAGCAAGCAAAGTCAGGAACATTTATATAGTACTGTGGTATATAAACATTGTCCTCAGTTTTCTACTTCAGGTACACTTTATTTGATAGGAGCAAGAGTATTTCTGTCCAGTACTATGAGTGTCATAAATGGCTTTGTAAGGAACGTGTTAAATGTACCATCTGGTCATTGTTTGCATAGCAAGGTTCTATTGAAAAGGTAGTAAATATCTAAAAATCAGTTCTGTGTTAAAGTACCATCACACTTCAGAAGCATAGCGAGACAAGAGAGGAGTGTAATCCTCTGAGCTGTTCCTGTTACTCTTGTTGGGTATGTTATCTTCAAACCTGCTGTTGCTTTATGTGAACAAGTATGAACTCTTAACTTAAATGTTTCAAGTTCCTTAGAATTTAGAGATTAGAATAGTTGGGGTTTATTATTGCAGTAGAACTTGGGTAGATCTAGACCTGAAGTGGAAAAAAGCTGGTGTATTTTAGTGAGTTGATGTCCCATGTTGTTGTACTATTTGTTTTTTCCATCTCTTAAGTGGAATTCCAGCAATGGTGGATTTTGCTGCCATGAGGGAAGCTGTGAGAAATGCTGGAGGAGATCCTGCGAAAGTCAATCCTGCCTGCCCAACTGATCTCACTGTTGACCACTCTCTGCAGATTGATTTCAGCAAATGGTAACGTAGCTCATTTTTTTGGGTGAACATATGTGTTTGTGTGGTACTGAAGTACAGAGTCACTCTGGTCTTGATACTGTCCCATCAAGTCCTTTGTCCTGTGTGGATCCTTGATGGTGTCTGAAAGAGGGCTGTATGAAAATGGATCAGGTAACACTCCTGAAGGAGAGGAAGGTGAGGGCTTGGGACTGAAGCTGTTCGACAATCCGAATTCTGGGCTAAAATAACTGGTTCTGTTATGGTTTCCAGAAAATATGCCTGAAGAGAATGAGGCAGAGGGAGTTTGTCATTTTACTTTGCCCTGTTTTTACTGTTGGTGTTAAATCCTTCTGCCTTGTTACTGCCTTGTCACAGCTCCAGAGAATGGCTTATAATCCTGTAGGACATACTGAAAGGCTGTCATTTCAGCCCGTAGTTTAGGACTAATTTAACTTTTCTTATGTGCCTGCATTTTACCACAGATTAGAAAAGGCTGCAGATAGTTGCAGAGAGTGTAATTGTAGGAGCCTGGAAAAGTATCGGGACTGGAAATACGGTTTTCATTGTTCTGACAGGCAGTAATGTGATGAAAACAGCCTGGGGCTGCCTTTTGCTGCAAGCATGATGCTGCAGAAGAGGAAAAACTTGAGTTCTGCTCAGTACTGAAGCAAACACTAAGTAAATAATGCAGCTCCCCTCCATCGTGGGGCCTTTCAGACTCATGCAGAATTGTATAAATTGCTCAACCTCTTTGGGAATTCTGAAAGTTAAGTGGGAAAAAGCCTATGGCCAAGTGGACATGGATGTGCGAGTAGTTTGTGTAGACCTTCCAAACACACAGGATTTCAGTTCGATCAATATTGGAAGCGTGAAGAGCAAGAAGCTGCAGCTCGTTGTTGCGTTGCCTACGTGTTGTCTTTGTTGCATGCTCTGTCCACCCTTGTGTCTGGAGGGACGGCTGATTCGACTGCAATTAGGCTTGCCTGAAATTCTCAGAAGGACTAAGTGCTGGCAAAAGGTCTCAACATGCTGCTTTGTGGTGATAAATCCAGCCTCTGTAGTTTCTGTGTTGGAAGGCATGCAGGATCTTGGCAGCTGCTGGCCTGTGATAAGAAACCCTTTGCTACAGGATGGTTTGTGCTGCTTTTATGTGGCTCCCATGTCCTGTTGATCCGGGGGGCTGGCAGACTAAGCTAGGATTTAGACAAGGCCGTGTAATATCCTGCAGTTGGATAACTAAGCATCTTTTTCTTGATACTAAAGCAGAAGCTTTAATTCCGAATCCTTGAATTGGTGAATATTGACAGGTAAAAAGTCATTAATGTTTCACAACAAGCTTTCTTTGCTCTCATGCAAAGACTGAATATTGTACAAAGAGAGGGCAGCATGCTATATGGACTTGAGGTGTTAAACCCCAACAACTTTCCTATCTTCTGACTTGAATGGTGTATAAAATTTATCTGAGCCTTTGGGAATTTGTGTAAAAAGCCTAGTTAAATAATGAAGTTCCTTTTCCTTCCTTGAGAAAGCTTTGTTTGCAGTCATTCCTCTGTGGATTTAACAGAGCATGTACAGCACTATTTTAAAAAGAAACATGTTCAGTAAGTCTACCACTTGGATGAGGCTATACCTACCTTAAAAGGTTAAAACCCTGCTTGCAAAGATCTCTGGTCTGCTGTGAAGGAGTTAATCTGGCGTTAATCTTTCAGACAATCCAGTTCTGTTCACTTACTTATTACCAGACTGTTATTTAACTGAGCTTATCCCATGTAGTTAACTTTGCAACAGGGTTGTTGTAAAATAACAGCTTTGTCAGATAATATGTTGTGTTGGGAGGCTTTGCAAAAGACAAAGGAAAAGAAACAAGGAAAGAAAAGGAGGAAAATTCCTGAAGTCTGAACTGTTCTTGTGTTTGCTGTTGCAGTGCAATCCAGAACGCTCCCAACCCTGGAGGTGGCGATGTGCAGAAGCCAGTGGCGAAGCTGTCCCCGCTGAAGGTGCAGCCTCGGAAGGCACTCTGCAGGAGTCAGGCTGGCTGCAGGGGGCCCTGTGGCTCTGCGGAGGCCGCTCGCAGCCCGGGACAGTTTTCTGCACAGATCGAGAACACGCCGATCCTGTGTCCCTTCCATCTCCAGCCCGTGCCTGAGTACGAAACCTTCCTTGTGATGATTATTTGTAGCCTTCTGTGGTGGTAACCACTGCCTGTGACAGTTCAGAGATGGGATTGGCTTCTTAACACCTTCCTCTATTCTCTTCATGTGTGCCGTAGACAGGTTTCAGCATCTAGAAGCAGGTCTGATGTAGCAGATTTGAGTTAGTCTACAATCGTTATCTTTTGTAGTTTGCAAGAAGGGCTTTTACTAAACATGGTGCAGATGGGCAGCTCTGTGGCTCATGGCTGTGATTTGTAAATTGAATTTGGAGCCTTCCCTCGTTTTTTTATGGGGACAACAAAGCATTGAGGTGATCCTCTGGCTCTTACAAAGTAAACGTAAATGATTATGCATTGATTTATTTTTAAAAGTAATTTTTTAATTGTCCTATGTGAACTTTTCAAAAGCCTCTGGCTGTTAAAGAAGACCTAAGAGGTAGAAGTAGCCTGTGCATCGTCCCTCAGCTTCTACAGTCCATCTGTCCTTGAGGTGAAATTCAATGAGTATCCTGTCTATATGTAATGCCCCAGGGAAACTTCATCTATCTGCCTTCTTCAAGTTTCCAATATGATTAACAGGTCATTATGTACAATTCCATCTATGCCAATTACATGTTATCACCCTCATCTTTCAGCTGCACCTCTTTTGTCTGCTGGCCTGCTCAGATCCCTATCTTCCTGCACTGGGCAGGTGTTGCATTTAAAAACTGATCAAATCTGTACCCCACAGTGATAGGATGCTGATTGTCTTGGTGGTTTTATAGATATGCAAATACTCCTGCTCAGTACAGGTGTGGGAATGCAGTATTAGAATCTCTTCAGCAATATTGATGATTCTGGCAGCAGAGCAGCAGTGGTATTAATTAAGCTGCAGTGTGATTGATGACTGTCCCTCAGGGCTTTGCAAAGCAGGATAGCCGCTAACCTTCTGTCACTGCAGAGAGGGAAGGGACATGATGTAAAATACACCTCTAAAAAATTGAGGGCTTCCTTCCTAGCACAAAGCAAGTGTGTTTCTTTCCTTGACCACCCTCTTCAAGGAGAGGTTATTCCTCTTAAATTGTGGGTTGCTCCTTTATAATGAGTATCAGTCTTGTAGTAAAAACACTAAGAAAAGGCAGTTCATTTTGTGAGAGTGTGCTGATGTGGAGGCCAAAAATACGTGAATGGAGGATAGTTACAATTGCCCTGATGCTCTGCTCATTTGCTAAAGGGCCAGTACTGAACACAGAGAGTGTTTTTACATGAACTAGTGACCATCTTGGTTCTTTACTGTACTGAATTTTGAATTTACAACCTCTAAGACTTCTGATCAGGGGAAAAAGGAAAAGCTTCTGTGCATTGAAGTGTGTGCTTGGTATAGATCTCTTAAGAGTATTTTTGAGATCATGTACTTTAAGCAAACTATACTCAGAGTAAACATGTTCTCAAGGACAGCACAAATGAAATCAGTTATTCTTCACTGTTCAGAGAAAGCTTCCTGCAAGGAAGGAATTATCTTTGTTCTAATAAATGACTTCAAATTGTGCTGCAGGCTTATGTAAGTCTTTCATCAAACAAGCAAAACCAAAACCTTGTTTGTCTGTAATTTGAAATAAATTATGACAGTGCTTGTAAATTTGATACCTTCCTAGGCCTGAGACAGTATTGAAAAATCAAGAGATGGAATTTGGCAGAAACAGAGAGAGGCTTCAGTTTTTTAAGGTATGTTTGTACCTGTGGGCTTTGTATTGTGTTGTGGTTGTCTGACGAGCTTGCTTCATTTGTCTACCAGTGTTCATATTTAGATGATAAATGTGGTAATTTGGAAATGTCAGATGCTCAAATCTGAATTCAGTAATGGAACAGAAGATTGGCTGATAACATGGCTTGTGACTTTGAATCTAAAAACCATTATGCAGCTGCAGCTCTAAAGCAAGGTGTCTCTTAAAGGGGAATAATCTTTCATAATTCTGACTTGAAAAAGTTTTGCACTGATTTGGCTCTTGGCAATGTTAATGAAGTGGACAAAGTAGGTGTTTATGAAGCATTACTCTTTTTAATGCTTTTTCGTGATCTCCATGCCTTAGGTCCCATCTGCACGTCTGTTACAAATCTTGCTGGGGTTGGAGGTGTTGAGCAGAGGCCATGTTGAGACATTGCTGCTCTCTGAGGGGACAGCAGTGCCAGTAAACTTGCTTTTGGTGCAGATCTTGTATGGTGAACATTGGCTTCTTTTTGCTAGCCAGGGGTCTGTAACACGAGCATTTGATCCTCATCCTTTGATTTCACATCATTTAGGTATCCAGTGAAATGAGCTTTTCATATGGGTAGACTGGGAGGTTTCTTTTCCATTATTAAAGAGGGAATCTGCTACACTGAATCTTGTTCTAAGTTTCCATGTTAGCTTTTTTAAATCAAGCTCCTGAGTTCAAAGCACTTTCCTAGTTTGCATCTTCAGTCTCATCCAGGAATGTAAAACCTAAACTAAAGCCTGCAATAAATACAAGTGCTTATGTTCTGTTGAAATACTGGTCTTAGCTGGGCTGGCAATCAGTTGTGTGAACTGGATGCTAAGGGATTTATGCAGCCCAGCTTTTGAAAGGTAGGTATGATTTTTCTATTTAGTCTTCAGCAGGAAAAGAATGCTTGCTTTAAGTTATTAAGAATGTTCCAAGTCCCAGGGGATCATGTACCTGTTTGACAAATGAGCAGAAGGCACTTGCATAAATAACAAGTACTGTGTTCTTGTGTATTAGCCTTCTCTTTTTAGTTATGTTCTAAGAATTGAATATACATTTGGAATAATGGAATACCATTCTGGGGTTTTTTTTGTCTTTTTTTTGTCTTTTTTTTCCCTTTAATTTGGAAAAACTACAGTGGAGTTCCAAGGTTTTCAAGAATGTTTCCATAATCCCACCTGAGACTGGAATGGCGCACCAAGTTAACTTGGAATATTTGTCCAGAGTTGTTTTTGAAGTTAAAGATTTCCTATATCCCGATAGCGTGGTTGGCACAGATTCTCATACAACCATGGTAAATGGCTTGGGTATCTTGGGCTGGGGTAAGTATGCTAAGAGTAACTTGGTAGTCCTTTGAAGTGTCATAATGCATTACTAAGAAAGTGTTCTTCCTACTGGATGCCTCAATCTCAAGCATAACAAACTCTGTCTTGAATTGTTGTTCAGAATGGTTGTTGTCTAAAAGGAATCCCAGCTAACATTTTTTTCATTAAAAACTGCTCTTTGTCAATTTAAAGAGAAAATAGCCAAAATCCAATTGATAAGTAAGTGCTGTTAGTACATGCAGTATGAATGCTGTATGAAGGTTTCCCTTGGAAAGTTACTTTAGATCTAAAGTATTCTCTGGTTGAGTATGAAGTCTAACTTCAGCAGTACTCTTGCTTTGTTTTATTTTTAATGTATAGGCATTGGCTAGAACTTGTGCATTTCATGCTATAACCTGGTTGCAGATAGAATGATGCACTTGACTCAGAGAAGCAGCAGTGTTTATTGTCACAAGCCTTTAGGATTAATAGGAAGGTGTTTATTAGAGTTTTAAGACCTCAGCATGCTTAGTGTCAGGCTGCTTTTCATTAGTTAAGTAACCAATATTCCCCGTCCAGGTGTTGGGGGCATTGAAACAGAAGCAGTGATGCTGGGGATGCCACTTACTCTCACTTTGCCCGAGGTTGTTGGGTGTGAACTGACAGGCACAGCCAGCCCGCTTGCTACATCCATAGATATTGTTGTGAGCATTACAAAGGTAAGAGTTTGATGCCTTTTCAAACAAAACAAAGCTTGTTGCCAATTCTGCCAGTGGTGTCTGAGAACTGAATTAAATGCTGGGGGTATTTTTTAGTATGTCTTTAATTGTGGCAGTGCAGACAGATACAAATAATCTCCAACCATTTTTATTTACTAGTCCTCCATAGTAGTGTGTTTAGGGGTTGGGTTTTTTTTTCCTCTCTATAATGGTTTATTTACAGGCCCTCTTTCACTAAAAGAATCTATTAAGAAAAAAGTACATGTGCAGGGTTGGGGCAGGGAAGAGAAGCCCTGTTTTCCCTTTTTCTCCTGCTGACAGCATCTGGGCTTCTTCCCTAGCTTAAAAACTTCCACTGGATACCCTTTTCATTCCAAAATATTCCTGCAAGACACAAGTCCTGTCTGTGACTGTGAGCTGGTACAATTCCAGAACCTGTTTTGTGAAGATGGGGTTTTCCCAGGGTGGTGCAGGCTGCTCCTGTTGTGGTAGGTGAAGAGCATCAAAGCACTGAAGAACTGTGAATGCTTTGAAAACTCCATTCTCCTTGCTAGCATGATGCCTGAGGAAGGGTGTATCTGCTCTCCACTAGGAAATCTGCAGAACTTGTTTTCGGATGGAGGTGTGGGGTAGATATTTAGAACCCAGTATATTAATGGGGCTTGGGTTTTGTTGGAGACTGAACCTTAAAGTTCACCATTTAGTTTTAAATGTTCAAGTTGTTGCAACAGACATTGCTTGCACTGTAGCTCTTCTCGTAACAAATATTGTGTCCTCTCTTAAACAGCATCTTAAGCAAGCTGATGTTGCTGGAAAATTTGTGGAGTTTTTTGGGAGTGGAGTTTCCCAGCTCTCTGTAGCAGACCGAACCACAATAGCAAATATGTGTCCTGAATATGGTGCTATTCTGAGCTTTTTCCCTGTTGATAATGTGACATTGAAGCACTTAAAGCATACAGGTAAGGTGACCTTAAAACAGTGATTCATTGTCTCTGTGTTTCAGATATGTGGCAATGCATTTTTTTTGCTTGAAGTTCTTAAACAGGGATTTTCTGCAGAGTTCTGATGTCGATTTGGTGTCTAAAAATGTGCTGTACAATAACAGGCTGTGTCATGGGATACACTTGGCTTAACTCTTTCCCAATAGAATCTCAGGCATCTGAGTAATACCTACAGCAAATCTTGGGCCACACAGATTTACTACTGGCTAGTTCTGTGGCACACTTAGCCAATGGCATTTGAGTCTGGGTTATGTACCTGCTTTATCAGTGCAGATGTTTTCTAGTGTGGCTTATTTTGTCTGTGTATCCCATGTATTGAAGTGGGGCTGTAGTTTTTGTATGTACATCACTGGCCTGGGCATAACTGGCTACACTTGAGGTTTGTGGCTGGTTCATTTATCTAACACCCAGTTTACTAAAACCATGTAGTTCTTCAACATTCAGTCTTCGTTCTGAAAAGCGTGTATAATATATATATATATATATATATATACAATATATGCTATATATAGGAAGAAAATTCTCGTATTTTGGAAAGTGTATTGAATATAAGTCTTCTCACTATGAAATGAATCCCTTAACTCCCTGAGAGTGCCTACAAGATCACAGTCTAAAATGGTTATGAGAGCTAAGTGGAAGAAACCTCAATCACAACATATTCCCACTTTTTTCCATATTCTTTTTCTTTCTGTCTTTCAAGAGTATTATTTCACTGACCTGTCAAGCTAAACTGGAAGGTGTTAATTCATTACCAGACTACTGCAAAGGGAGAAAGCTGCAGGGTAACAGATGTCAAAAAGAACTCATTCACATTATTGAGCTTTTCTGAAACTGAAATCTGTCACTTGGAAATAGGAATTACACATTTTTAATTGCACAGCAAACACGTTTTGTCTGCTCAGGGCAGCACAAATGCATCCTTTTCTAATGCTAGCCAGTTATACTGCCTATTGCTGACTAAGCACATGACCTGTATTCAACAAGTAAATCTTAATGGAGAAAAGTTTTATGAACATCAGGGGCAAATCTGTAAACTTAGAGCTACAACTGCTGGATTTGGAGCAGCATATTTTGGTCCCTGCTATAAAAAGGAAAGTTAAGCTAATTGTGCATAATTCTTGACTAGCTGGTGGGGTTTGCCAGTGGGTGTGGAAGTGGTGTCCTTGGAAAACAGTACTTGGGATGATTATGCTTAAAATCCGAATTTCTGAGAATTGGTTGGTTGGTTTATTTATGTTTTGTAATGTGACTTTTCTCATGTTTGAAATAACCTTCTCAAGGTTTTGACAAGGCCAAGCTTGAGGTCATGGAAGCGTATCTTAAAGCTGTGAAGTTATTTAGGAGTGATGAGAGTTCTTCCGGAGAGCCAGAGTATTCCCAGGTATGCTTGACATGACTTGGTTTTGTATGTGGTTCTCATAATAAGTAAGTATTGCTTCCTCAGCAAGTTTGTCTGCTCCTGTAATTTGTATTGCTTTAATAAAAGCTGCATTTATAATAGTCACAATTTTGAGAAGCAGAGTATGTTGCAGGATATAGAGCTGGTGGGAGAAAGAAGGGAAGCACAACACAGTTCGTGGCAGCTAACAGGTACAGAACTCCTGTCATTGCTGAGTGATGAGGTAACTCTTACAAGTGGTAGAGAAGTTAGGGGTAGTGTTAAAACATTTTGGGTAAGTAGAGTAGCCCTTTACAGTGGGTGGGCTTGAAAAGGGGAGCCTAGAGTTTTTGTGTCTCAGAACACTCAAATTTAAAGTAAAAAAGGTCTTAGATGTCTCTCATTCACTATGCTGTTGGGCTGGAATTGATGCATATTTTCTCTTTGTTTCTTGTATTTTTTAGGTAGTGCAAATAAGTTTAAGTTCTATAATTCCGTATGTCAGTGGCCCCAAGAGGTCCCAAGATAGAGTGGCCGTTAATAACATGAAAAGTGACTTCCAAGCCTGCTTAAATGAAAAGGTTTGTGCAACTGATGTACTCTTCAAAAGATACTTCCTATGACCTACGTGAATGATATTTGTTACTCTATTCCTTGCATACCAGCTGAGCTGTCCTTATGAGTAAACAGCATATCCAATAATATTCTTTAGCTTGACAAGTGTCCTTAGTATAGTAGCTGGTAAATCATAGGTGTGTTTGTCAGGAACAAGAGCTTAGAAAAATCTTTTTAAATTCACTGTTTAGATTGCTAAGGAGGATAAACCTTTAAGTGATAAATCAAATCATAGAATGGTTTGGGTTGGAAGGGACCTTACGATCATCCAGTTCCAACCTTTCTGCCATGGGGTTAATAGCAAAAATAGCATAAGCTCAGGAAACATTTACTCATTTCTAGAGTTTTTAAAATTGCTTTATTTTACTTACATTCCAAACCAATTACCGTAAGAAAAGAGAAGTCATCAAAACTTAAAGGTGATGACTAAAGACTGACACGTTCTGTAGCTAATTGGTGTTCTGGGTTCTTAACTTAGCAAATGATTTTTCCTCTCAACTTGACTTCCCTGAGGAAATATATTTATTCTGAAGGTGGTATTTTTGGTTAGGGATATGCATGTGTAGTTCAGAATGCAACTAACACAGGAAAGCCTATTCATTTTTAGTGTTTATCATGAACTTGAAGACTGGCAGCAGTATTAGAAGCATACACTGTTAGACACTGTAAAAATATTTTCTGTTGGTTTGAGTACTTCTGGCTTGTAAGGAAATGTGTAACACAGAATGGTCAGTTGTGCTAGGGAGAGAAATGGTAACGGATCACAGATCACAGTGTGGTTGAGGTGGAAGGGACCTTTGGAGCATGACTGTGTGCTGGTGAGCTGAGGGTATGCAAAGTTATTGACCTAGTTTACTTCTAGTTATCATCCTCTTCCAATAAAAATCTTAGGTATTCCTCTAATTCCGAAGCAAGTGTTGTGTAGTAGACATGTACTTGTCAGGGATTGTTCTTTCCTGATTAGGAAGGGATGCGTGGGATCAGATATGCTTTGAGTTGCATTTGTTTGCAATTGTGAAGTTAAAGAAGTTCTGAAGGGTAAGACCATGTCTCTATGGAGAGAGGCATGAACTGAGGGTAGCTTTTAAAATCTCTTCAGGTGGTTCCTAGTAGGACAGCTGAGTGTTAAAGTGAGGGGTCACTTGATCTCACTGTAATGTCATACTTCCTGTGCTGTAGTAACTGCTAATATGTGTCTTTTTTTCATCTAGTCTGGTGTGAAAGGCTTTCAGATTGCAGTTGAGAAACAGAATGACATTGTACCTGTTCAGTATGAAGGAAATGAATATAAGCTATCTCATGGCTGCATTGTCATTGCTGCAGTAATCAGCTGTACAAACAATTGTAATCCATCTGTCATGCTTGCTGCAGGTACGTTTGATTAGTGACTGTCTGGATCCTAATGGTGCCCCTCTGATTACACAACCTTTACCTTTAATTGTGCAGATTCTTTGTAATGATTTGACCTAAAGGTTTGACACTAAACTTTTAGCTTTAAGCTTCTTGTATGTTCTGGGGGTTATGTAATGAAAGTTATTTTTCAATAATAGAATCTCAGAATTTGTGTCCTAAACCAGTGTTAATGATAGTAATGACAAAATATTTATGTTGGGTAGTATTTCAGCAGGTCACCAGTGTCAGGGCTGTCTTCACATGGATGAATAGTTGATGCAGGATTTGCTGAGCATTTGGTCTGTGCCGTAGTCACAAGTTAAGAAGTATGTCCCGTACCTCTGCAAGCTGTCTCAGAACAGCTACTCCTCTGTCAGACCCTGCTTGCTTATTTTGAGGCCCTCTGGGCCAAGGCAAGTTTCCCTTTGAGGCTGTGTGGCCTGTATCAGAAGAATAATAAATGAATTTAACACTGTCAGCTAGAACATGGGAAAGAGATGTTTTTCTTACAGAAAGGAAAATGGGTATTGACATTATAAGAATGGGAACAAAAACCTGAATCGTGTTATGAGTTAAACTTTATTCAGGCAAGTCGTTGCTTGAATAATATACTAAAGGTTGACTAATCCTCTAGGGGTGTATGTTTAATTTAAGGTAGCATCATAAAGATGCTCTTTTAAGGGATATACTAATATAAGCTGCTTTTTTTTGTAGGACTTCTGGCCAAAAAAGCTGTTGAAGCTGGCCTAGTGGTTAAGCCCTACATAAGAACAAGTTTATCACCAGGCAGTGGAATGGTTACACATTACCTCAGTTCAAGTGGAGTATTGCCATACCTCAGTAAGCTTGGGTAAGCTGTGACTCCCACTTCATTTGTCGCTTCAGAGCAATATCACACACGGGGCTTATACAGGCTGATAAATATGATGGTTGTTCATTTGGGTGGCTAATTCTGATCTTACTTGGTTGGCATTTTAACTTGCAGGCTTAAAGTTGTATTTTATTCCCACTTTACAATTGACTCTGTAGATCTCTACCTCCTCTGAGCTCTGTTTTTTCAGTAGCGATCTACTTAATTGTAATTGTCTTACAGGAGAGGATGCACTTGTTGATGTATGTTAAAAGTGGAACCTGGATGTAAACTTATTGGGACAATCTGTATTAAATCTTTTCTTAACACTGCTGCCGTCGTGGGTTGCTTGGCCTGGTTTTGATTTGCTTTGTAGCAGTAACAAGAGTATGTGCATAATTCTGTAACGGTGCCCGACTGTGTTCTGTGGGGATTGTTACTGCCTTTGCTTTGCTATTACTTATGGAACAGCATCTTGAGATGTTTTATTTGACTTGATTGATTGCAAAAATGTTGCCTTGTACTCTCCTGCTTGCATCAGTGAGATGTGGTGTCTGCTGCTCACGTCCTAAAAGGTCTTAATTGTCAGAGAAAAAAAATCTTCTTAATGATGGCTAATGAAAGAAAAGTTGCTTTGCTATCAAACTGCTTGTAATCATTTAATATGCTACTTGATTATTGTTTTCCAATGTAGGTTTGAGGTTGTCGGTTATGGGTGTTCAACATGTGTTGGAAACACTGCCCCCTTACCAGAAGCCATCAGGAATGCAATCAAGCAGGTAAAGCTCTAGGGCTTGATGAGTACAGAAATGCAGATCTCACTGAGTGCAAAATATACTTTATTGTTGGTTTGGACTTTGCATGACATTTTAGCACATCTGCATGTCAGAGACCATGGTAATTCATTGCTATGTAAGATAAATGTAGTAGTATTTGTAGCATACAGCTGTAAATTACAAGATAAATCCATAGGATTAATTTTATGCAGGAAGCAATATGTAGTTTTTGTTTTGTAAATAGGTTTTAAAGATCTATGGTGTGAGTGATTTTAACCAGCAGTGCTTAAACAGCTGCATCATCCTTCTGCTGTAAAAAAGGGGAAAAAAAATACAAGAAATAAAAGGCAGGGGAGGAGTTCAGTGAAGTGACTGGAGAACCCATCTGAGGGCCAAGAGTGAAAAGGGAAGGAGGAAGAGTGGTGGGAGAGCAAAATGTCTTTCAACTGAAGTGTTAGAATAAATAGTTGAAGTGGAATGGTAAAAGCACATCTGACTTAGTAAACAGAAAAATAACATAAGCCGTTGAAGTACTGCAAAGTCCTATAGAAAAACAACCATGGTTCTGCCTTTCAGGGGGATATAATTGCCTGTGGAGTGTTGTCTGGAACAAAGAACTTTGAGGGGCGTCTCTGTGACTGTGTCCGTGCCAACTACCTTGCTTCTCCACCTCTAGTAGTTGCTTATGCTATTGCAGGCACAGTCAGAATAGACTTTGAAACTGAGCCTTTGGGTAAGTATTTCCATACATCTTCTATTTCTGCATCTAATGCATGTGTAGAAGAGGTTTCTGCATCTAATGCATATACAGAAGAGGTTCCTTCACGTGCATTTTGGCATGAAGAGAAAGCAAAGTCGTGTTTGGTGTTGGTCATAGCTAAAGCAAAGCATCCATATAACTGATGAAATTCATTACATATGTGGTACCATCTCTGAATACCTGAATATAGACATATTTGTATTCTAATAGAAATATGAAGTCTAATATTCTACATAATTATTGTTCTGTTAAATCTTCCATAGGCACTGGCTTCAATGGCGAAAACATTTACTTACGAGATATTTGGCCCACCCGAAAAGAACTTCATGCTGTGGAGGAGGAGTGTGTGATATCAGCCATGTTTAAGGAGTTGAAAGAGAAAATGGAGGCAAGAATGGTCTTTTGTTCTCCATAACTTAGATTGCATTTCATGTAGCTTTGTAGTATCTTCCAGCTGAATCAGATTGGTTTGTCAGTTTTTTCCCTTACTGTAAAGGAGGACTTAACTGAGATGGGTGCTTGTATTAAGTACTGATTCTTAAGTAATATCCCCTGAGGTTAACTTACAGAATCACAGAATAGTTAGGGTTGGAAAGGACCTTAAGATCATCTAGTTCCAACTCCACCAGCAAGTCTTTGGTTTCAGAATGTAAAAAGTATGAACCAATTTCTCTGTTCTTTTCGGTTACTTTTCTTTTTTTTGTAGAAAGGAAACAAACGATGGAACCTACTGGAAGCACCCGAGTCAACTCTATTTCCCTGGGATTTAAAATCTACTTACATCAGATGTCCTTCCTTTTTTGATAAACTTGTAAGTATGTTGGATCTGTCCGCCAGATGATGTGCATTACACTTCAGTATCAGAATAGTTATTGCAGTAAAGCTTCACTCTTAGAGTGAATAATGTGGTTATTGTTAAAGTTTCTCAGTCTTTAAATATTGCTTGGATATGTGGAACAAGTGGAGCCTGTACATCAGTGCCTTCATATATTGCAGATATGGCTTATGCATATAAAGATCTTGTAAGAAAAATATTTCTTACATTTTAATTGTTGTCTGTCTGTCCTTTCTCTCCCTGCCTGGCCCCTCTCTTTTCAGGCCAAAGAACCAGTTTCACCACAGCCGGTCGAAAATGCCCATGTCTTGCTCTATCTGGGAGATTCGGTAACTACAGATCACATATCCCCTGCTGGAAGTATTGCAAGGAGTAGTGCTGCTGCGAAGTATCTGACCAACAAAGGGTAAGGACTTCTCATATTAACAGCTCTAATTATATCACAGCACTGCTTCCCATGCCAAATAATTGATCAGCACCATTAGCTGACTGCATACAGTGGAGATTATACATGGACGAGCAAAGTAGTAACTGTTGCTGATATCTGTAAGTTTTAAAAAGAGTGAAGCCAGGTTTTCTAAATGAATGTGACTGATGCTGTAACTCACCACTGCATCAGTGAGCAGTCTGCAGCAGAAATTCCACTGAAATTCCTAAGGACACAGAATGCAACACAGTGCTGAGCCGTTGCTGAATGGTTTGGAAATGAGATTGTTGCATTATATTGCAAAGGTGTGTAATCATTGCAGTATCAGTGAAGCATGACAAAATAATAGCCTGTGGTGTGGACTCCTCTGTAACTACTGCATTCAGTCTGAATGAGTAGTATTATGAGAAACAAAG
Source organism: Loriculus beryllinus (assembly GCA_039877255.1). Lineage (NCBI taxonomy): Eukaryota > Metazoa > Chordata > Aves > Psittaciformes > Psittacidae > Loriculus > Loriculus beryllinus. The sequence goes on along the minus strand of JBCJKH010009415.1, from coordinate 1,485 downwards.
GAAGACTTAATGGGCCTGTAATCCCAGGATGGTCATTTGATTTGGGAGTAAAGCTCTCATTTTGGTACAAGGCTTGTCAATAAATATGCTGGTAGAGCTAAGAGGATTAGTAAACAGGGTTGTTTGTTACATCAGTCTCCCCGTAATTCTCATGTAGTTTGTACCATCTTGCTTGTAGCATTCCATAAAAATGTCATAAATTAATGTAAAATTGCAGTTTTCTTCATGGATAATGTAGCAATGGTCTACACATTTAGTTTATGACCTATTATGCATTTGTTGGACAAATAGTTCTTTATGCCTTGCATTGAAAACTTGGAGATGCTGCAGTAATTGTTGTAAAAATCACAATATAATTGTGAATCAGATCACCTTCAATTGATTCCCTTTTAAATGTTCTTGTTATTCTAGACTCACACCTCGTGAATTCAACTCTTACGGAGCTCGAAGAGGTAATGATGCTGTGATGACAAGAGGTACCTTTGCAAATATTAAACTTCTGAATAAGTTCATAGGAAAGCCAGCTCCCAAAACAGTTCACTTCCCATCAGGACAAACGGTAAAGATGTGTTTGTTTACAGAGTGACTCTGAACATGTGCAGCAGGTTTACAGCTCACTCACACTGTTTCACTTGCTTACTCCACAGCTAGATGTGTTTGAAGCAGCGGAACTCTACCAGAAAGAAGGCATCCCTGTAATTATTCTAGCAGGAAAGAAGTATGGACTGGGTAGCTCAAGAGACTGGGCTGCAAAAGGGCCTTTTTTACTGGTACTGCTGGTTTGTTTGGCTTTGGGGAGTGTCTTTGTGTTGCCTGGAAATATCTAAAACCACATTGTTTAGTTTTGGGCATAAATATGTTCAGAAACTGTCCTCAATCTTGAAAATAAGAGATCACATATTCTTTTCAGGACTTACCAGTAATGCCTTTGCTGGAACCCTCATAGAAAAGAATTGCTAAATCTGAATTTCCTGATTAACTTCCTGTCTTAGACTACAGACTTGGGCATAAATTATTTCTTTGTCCAGTGTTGACCTGTCTTTGGTCTCCCTGGAGTACTGCATATCCAGCTATTGGAGACTGATTTCCATTAGTACTCAGAATATTCCTGTGGAATAATGGAAGCAGCTACATCTTACCTGGGACACCCCAACCTGCTAACCACAGCATGGTCACTGTCTGTTGTAGAACTCCATCTCCTGCTCTGTGGGTCTGCTCTGGTTCATTTGCTTTCATGTAGCTGTGCAGCTGAAAAGTGTTACCAACTTACTTATGTACAGGACTCCTGCAAAGCTCTGCTTTACTATTCAGTTTGAATTGCAAGATGTTGGACATCATGTGTATTTGAAGCTTACTTCTGCATTTTGCTGAGTACTGTGCTGAAATACAAAATCACTTGGTTTTTTTACAGGGTGTTAAAGCTGTCCTGGCTGAAAGCTATGAGAAGGTTCATAAAAGCCAGTTGATTGGGATTGGCATAGCTCC
>JBCJKH010009414.1:0-10891 GCA_039877255.1 Loriculus beryllinus | reverse complement strand
CACCTCCTTCGACCTGCTGGTCACGCTCCTTTTGATGCAGCCCAGGATACGGTTGGCTTTCTGGGCTGCAAGCACACTGTCAGCTCATGTTCATTTTCTCATCGACCACCACCCCCAAGTCTTTTTCATAAACTTCATAAGGTTGGCATCAGCTCACCTCACAAGGGTCCCTCTGGATGGCATTCCTTTCCTCCAGCATATCAACTGAACCACACAGCTTGGTGGTGTTGGCAAAAAGCCAAATCTACTCCTCATGTAGGGAAGTTCCCAGATGCCTGTAAAGTTGTAGTCAAGCACTGGATAAGGTTGAGAATTTCTGCTTTTGATTCAGTGTATAACCTTGTGGAAGATATTTGACATTGAGGCAACTTGATACCTAATTAGAAAAATATGCATAATCATACTTAATTACTGTGCCTATTTCATAGGGGAGTTTGAAGATAAATTAGGTATAAGAGCTTGAAATATAAAAAGCTTTGTAAGTGGATAATATGATCTACTTGTTTGGTCTTTTGACCTCAACTGATAATGAAGAAGCTGCAACTAATAAATGTGTGAGAAAGATTCTGCTGTAATAGGGTTTAACATATCTACATCAGAGCCTTCTCAAATTTTGAGTAAAGAATCTGTGCATTAAATAAATAATTAATAAAAATGGGGGGGGGGGAAGGGGGGGGAAGACAAGAAGCTGAAAATTACCCTTAATTCCTTTCTTTATAATGACTTAAAATTCTGATGTCAATCTTAAATAAAAAATTTTCAACAAGGACAATGACCACTGTTGACCACAGTATCTGTGATTGCGATGCTAAAATAAGCAATGCCTCCTGAAACATTGCATCGGTTATCAGTATGCTGTAATATATGTACAGATATGTATAATATTATAGCCTTCTGTTGCTGAAGTGCAGCAAAGATTCATTGCTGAGAAATAGTGCACATGGACAGACTAGATCAAACAAGCACAGCAAGCGATGATGATGATACAAGTGACCCACTTAGGCAGGGAAAAAAATGATAGCTGTGAGAAACACCAGACAAATGGCTATACTAAACACAGCAGACTTCTTGAAATGTCTGTAGCCCAAGGGTATAGACTTAGCTACAAGTTGCCTATTGGCAGGTCATTTATCCAGCATGTTGGGGAATAAAAGGCTGTTTTTTAGTAAACAGGAAAAAGACGTATTGGGCAGAAACTGAACATATCATCCTTATGGTGCCACTGCTTTCCCATTCGTGGATGACTCTTGCATAGAAGAATAAGCAAAGCTTTAGGAAAAGGAGCTTTAGAGAGATCGTTAATTTAAGACTATCCTTAGGTACCCTTACTGTTACACTGCCTTTCACTTGTCCTTTCGTATAAGCATTATGACATCCATTCTATAATACCTGGATGACATGTGGTGAAGTGCCCCCATCCTAGACTATAAGTGATATTACTGGGACTTCACTGATATGAGATAATGATGCTCTTCCTTGTCTATTGTAGATGCCATAAGGTGCTAAAGGTACTTTCCTTTAGCAAAATCCTCCTAATTTTCATCTGAAAAAAGTAATTGTGTCTCCTTGGAAAAAGAGGTGAGGCTGGTGGCGACAGCAAGATTTGAATAACAGGTGGAATCAGAATAACAGTTATGAAAGCTGAATGATCTTTAAAATTATGAGAGATCTATAAATAGACCAGAGGAAAAAGCTGGAGCTAAGAAAGAAAAAAAAAGGAGCGATCACAGGGTGAACAGTGACTGGAAAAGGAGGGCAAATTACTGCCACATGGTGTTTTTCACCTATGGCCTTGCAAAACCTGTGGTTGGACTTCCAGCAGACTGACAGGCCAGATGATGGCAGTGTCAGAGATGGCTGGGGGATGAAGATAGGCTAGCAGATGCTGCTGGAATCACCGTAACACAATGACATCCTGACAAAGCCTCAGAATCAGTAATGCACCCCATGGTGCCCTGAGACACCTATGGAGCCTGTGTCTGCCCGAGTGTGTCTTTGCTGCAGTCAGTGCTTGTTTGACAGGTCTTGATTTTGTGGTGACTTTGTTCCTTATGTCTTGTTTATTTGCTTGTGATGTTTTTGTACACCATCTGTTTCTTCCTGCTCTGCTGTTAGTTCCGTTTGTAAGATCCTAAGCCACCTTCTGTGCAAATATATATGTATGCTCTTCACCTAGTATTTTAAATAGCTTGCAGTTTTGATTAGCACAGAGCTTAAGTGCCTGCCTTTACTCTGACCTTCAGACAAATGGCCAGATTTCACTCTTGTTACCCTTATTGTACATCCTAAATAACTCAACTGGATGTAATGCAGTTCCACTATACACTGCTGTAAATGGCAGGTTAATTTAACCAACATGCAGGCCACACGCCCTTTCCATCTGGCTGTAGGAAAGATGGATGCATGGCAGTTCAGGGAGAGAAAGGTGAGCTGTCAGAAATGGAATGGCAGCTGCCTCCTCTGTTTTGCTGTAAAGCTTTTTTTTTTGAAAATTCATGCTTACTTTCAGTTGCATACTTGTTAGCAATACCATTGCCACCAGTCCCTTTAATGTTTTCCATGGTGGTTTTCAGAACAAGAGCCCCAGGATACATTTGGCCTCATTTTCTTACAGATTTTAGGAGTGAAACGGGCTGCACTTGTGTCCTTTAAGTAGTCGCAGGCAAATTTACAAGCAACATCAGCAAGTTACTCCTTTGCTGCTTCTTGCCTGGGTGCTGCAGGCTCCTGTCATTAGAAGTGATGTGCTGTACAGAATAGGGAAAGAACAGTGATTCTCCACAAATTTGTGCTGAGATGAGTTTTCAAAAGAATAGGTGTTTTCTTAAGATTCAGAAGTGCTGAAGGACAGCAGTGTTGGTGGGAGGGGAACCAGAAAAAAATGCCTGTATGTCAGAGACCAACAGCTGTAACAGCACATTTTGCACTATAAAATAAACTTGTAGGCTACCTTGTTTTGTCACAGAGCTGCATGAGTGAAGCAGACTGGCATTTGGGGGCCTGTGCCTCTTGGAGGCCAGAGATTCTTTCCTATTGACCACAGCAGCTGCAGCACCCCAGCATCAGTGTTTTTTTCTCTTTTACTAATGTTAATAAAACGTGAGATGATAGTGGTTATAACTTGACAGTCTCCGGTTAGTGACGAGTTTAATAATGAGAATTTTTCTCTTCATCTGATGCATTCAGTGATTCTTTCTAATACTCATATTACTTTTCAAAACAGTGACATGACTAATGAAAAGATTTTTCAAAATACAAGATTTCTTAGCAACATAATTTGAAAATCTGTCAAATAAACATGGATTAAATAGAAAGTTCAAGTAAATAGCTGTTAAATATATTTGACATCAAGCAGGAGCTATTAATGCACACAATCAATTAATTCATTAAACAATATTGTTATTATTCTGATTGTGATTTGAGTTTATTAACGAGCAAAACCATTTTAAACCAAAAATGAAGCAAAAAGTTTCTTGTCGGTTTGTTTCTTTGTTTTACTTGTATGTGTAGGTGAGTTTAACTGCAGTTTGTGTTTAGTGATTCTAACCCTCCATGAAAATATGACATGTATCTTCTAATACTGCATTTGAATATGAAGAGCAGACCTGAGCACACTTACGGCTTCTACAGGCTTTGTTCTAGCTGTCAAAGATCTCTACCGCATAATAAATGAAAAGCAGGAGATTGGAGGATAGTGTCACCAGGGATATTGCAAGGTTATTCACTGACAATTGTAAATGCATACCCATTATTTCACAAACATAGCCCCTGGATAATGTGAAAAATCAGAGCAAACAAACTGTCAGTGCAGGTGATTGCATGTGTTGTTAACACAAGGAGCAGATTACCCTGGGATCCACTCCTACTGATTTCCATAAATCTTCTCCATCCCTCCAGGTAGTCTCCACCATTTTTTTACCTCCCTTCCCCTTTGACTAATCTGTAGTGGCTCCAGGCTAAATTCATTTCCTCTGTTCATATAAGTGCAAATTTTTCCTGGGCTGAGTATGGTGAACAGATTTTAGCTGTCCAGGGCAAAGCAGTAGGACATGGCTCAAGGAAGAAATTCAAGTCCTAGAAAGGTAGCGGTTTCAGGATTTCCCATGGGCACAACAGAAGAAGACTGAGTTAAAAGAAAACGTATTTCTTTCTTTCCTCTGAATTTTCGTAATGAGATTTCTCATGAACCTTTTGATGGGGATAGGAAGGAAATCCTCGAACAGCACACTTTTCTTCGCTGACATGTCTCTGTGGCAATCAGATTACACTGTGAGCTCTGTCTTTCCAAGGGAAAAAGCCTAGAAATGTTACATTTTCATTTCAAATAAGAAGTTATGACTCTGGGATTTCTTTGATGTTCCAGAAAATTATTATTGGAACTGGCACAGTCAGACTTAGTTACTAAAAGAAAGTTTAATAACTTCTGATAGGTTATTCTTCAAACTTGTGTTAAAGGCATTCAGATTGATTTTTGTTAGAAGAATTCATTGAAGTCAGACATCTATTTTCCCTGATTTTTCATTCCTCAGATTTTTCTGTTGGGGAGAAAAATAAATGTAATTTGTAATGAAAACCAATCTTCAGCCTTTACTGTAGCGCTGAATAGAAATATTCTCCTGACAAATAGCACGTGGTATTGCTTCCTAGAGAATACATAAAGAGGCAGCTTCTTTCCCTGCTGTGTTTAATACAGCAAACATTCCATCAGCCTCAGAGTAAAAGTCGAGAAACCTGTGGTTTAGGCTGACTTTAGGTGAGTGAGCTTGTTCAGGTGTTTAAGTAAGCAGAGGAAGAGCGTTACAATACTGCAGGGCATAAATGTGTTGCAACTTACTCATATTCTATAACATGCCATATATTGTGGCAGTCTTCCTGAAACAGTTTATAGTGAACAGTGTATTTTTTCAGTTGATTTGGACATACCCATTGAAGCAGACATTTTACTTCATTGTAACAAATCTGTGTGAGCAAGAGAAACTGATTATAGGACCTTGGTGGTGGTTTTGTGTTCTTTACACAAAACCTTTGAGTGGGTGCCAAAGCACAAGAATAAGAGAAATAACTTATGCAGACCCTGATGTGATAAATGCCTTTTTCGTTGCTCCAGGTTAAATTGTGCATCTAAAACATTGCTGTAAATAGCTCTGCCAAGGCCACTTTAAGGCTAGTGCCCAGCAGACTTGTACATCATATGAAAGTGTTCAGTAATTCAGACTGTATTCAAATTTCAGTAATTTGGCCATTGTAAACCTTCACATACCTTTCCCATCAGGCTAATAGATTTAAAAGATCTGGATGAATGAGCAGTCTAGTTGTGTTAGATGGCTAGAGTAGTGTGTAGCTGACACTTTTCCTATGCTGTTGTAGGATAAACTACTAATATTTGCTGTACTGAAGGAAAGCAAAAAAGCCCCAAACTGCTAAAACTACCATAGATGATTTACCGCTAAATACAAGATAAATAGATCTGTTTTAAATAAGCCTGTGATACCGTAAAAAACCAGACAAATATCAAACCCAAAAACAAAATTAGAAAATGAGGTGATAGATCATGTACTGGATATCTGTCCTTATATGAGGACATTCTCCGTCTTAAGGTCTGCAGTACATCCAAGGCTCTCTTGTCCAGTTTCATTATAAATTGTCTTAAGTGATCACTAGAAGACTTTTCTCTATATATTATTTCCCTGTCTTCTTTATAAAAAATTCATGTTCGTTAGCTAAACATCTCTGTCAAGCGACATATCTCAAAGCCATTCCTGTATTCATGTATTTCTATTCTGCAGTTACAATTTACACTTTTAGGCAAAGACAGGCATTGCATAGTGTGGCCTACGCATAGCTTTGCTACTTGATTACTTTGTTTGTGCTCATCTTGTGAGATGTAGTTTGCAGTAATACCTGCAAAACTAGAAGCAATTTTAAACAGAAACTTGTAACAGAAGTCAAGGCGTCCTAGCTATGTTTCTTTCTTAGTTTTGAATTCCATGAAGATACATATTACCTGGTGGGGAATGAATTCAAAGAATAAATTCCAATCACAGCAGATTTAGATAGTGCTAATGAGAGTTTGCATGGAGCCATTCACCTGCTGTGGGGTAGAGCAGTGCTGGCAGGTTAGCGTAGCTGGAAAATACTCAGAAAAAAATGAGGAAATAAAGACTAAAATAAAACTCATAAGGCGGAATGTGGTTTATGTGTACGTGTGTGTATATATATATATAAATAAGTACACAAAAGATTCTGCTAGAGTCATTGTATTTGGTACAGACTGGTGATCTTTTAATACTGACCTTCAAATAACTGATGGCTGAATATGGGTAATATGATTGCAAAAATTCCTTTAAGTTGCTAAAGTAGGTATGATGTTACAAGCAGAGAGCTAAAACAAAAATGCTTTGTATGGCTTTTCAAAGAGACTAACCATGAACTCATTAGAATTCTCTGAAGAGCATGAGATAATAGAAAATTGATTCTTATTTTTCGATTTTCTTGCTAGTACCATGAGGACAAATTCTCTAAAAGAGCACATGTCTATAATAACGCAAATCATGTGGAAGACATTTAATACATAACAGCATTTGTATATATATACATGCGTACATATCTGCATATGCATATGTATATATGTATAAGTATACACACATACATATGTATGCATTGTCTGATGTTTTCCGGCTTTTAAATAGCAGTGCAATCTTGGCCTGGAGTGAAGACATGTTAATATATAATACTTTAGCCAAGCATAATTGCTAGGCAATGTCCTCATGCTAAACTGGCATCAGTCTGTACAAAAGTGTAATCATGTGTACTTAATCATAGGTAGAAAATGCTAAAACAGTGAATGAAATATCTTCCTTAAGCATTTTATTATCCGAAGGCTGAAGTGGAAATAGAGCAAGACGGTGTAATAGCAGGAAGCATCATTACCATGCCACTATATTCAGGCTCGAGTGACATTGAAAAAGCCAAATTTACTGATAAGAAATGCATATTATTAAATTCGATATGTTTTAAAATAATTATCATATTATCCTATTATTATAGCACTTAATCATGTATTTCATGAAATGAAGAAAAATCACCCTGTTACAGAACGGTTCACACAAATAAAAAAAAAACCACCTCCTAGCATTGTTATGAGAGAAAAAGAAATCTCTGTGTGTGTGATCCATATGGAAGCCATTCCAGTGAAGATTTCATTTTGGGTGGCAGTGTGTTTGAGATACATTTTCCTTTCACCCTGTAACCTTGACAAATCCTCAGCACGTGTGTATACTGTACTTAGAATGAAACAGTGCACCTGGGCAAAAAAAAGTGTGATATTGTGAAAATTTCATTCGTTGTTTCTGTCTCAGCCTCTGTGGAGCAGAACTGTGTAAGTAGTCAACTGTAGATATATATTAGCAATTTAAAATCAAGAACTGGTGAATTGGTTTGTTATTGCATCTTCTTAGTCTGTGCCAGATGAACATGAAATACATAAACTGTAATTTTATGTCAGGCTTGGTATGTGCATTAAAATGAGAAGTACTAATAATGTATGATGATTTATATCTCACTTCTACTTCAAAAACCTGTTTAATCACATCAGTGTCTTAAATGGATGAGCATCTTTCCATAATTTATACATCTGGTGTATTAACTTTAGGTGAGCATTGCAGTATTGTCCTGTCTTAATCCAGGAAATTCATTATCCAGCATCTGTCTTAGAAGCCAGTTTGGAATATCACTGGTGACAAATAGTTTCCACTGGAGTAACATATTTTATTTTCCACATCAGCACTCACTGCTGAATAACAAACAAGTCGATCATGAAGCTATACAATAACCGAAGGAGAGCAACTACAAAGTTTTGTGGATAATTAATCTATTGTATCAGATTCCAGCAATGAAAGACAAAGCCATTGTCATTATGGGAGAAAAAAGAATTTAGCATTTCTCATAGGTTACTGTGAAAATCAGGTTCTAGCACTGGGTTTACTTTTATACTAGCCTAGAGGCTCAGATCATTGACTTTATACCTAGATAGCAAGCTACTTGTTGATTTTTAGGCAGAAAATGTTGCACTTATTTACTTCTTTTTTTTTTTTTCTGTTTTACACCCAAAAGTTGTCCTTGAAAGCAGGATTCTAACCCTAAATTGCTACAGGACAATTCCATTCCACATTAATAAAAATACAAAATATTTGGCATTACAGAGGGTCAGTAAATACATTTATATATGGACTGTCAGAGTAGCAGTATTTGCAGTTGGAATACATACCACTTGGGGAATGAGAAAACAAAATCCAAGTATTTTATTTCCACAAAACAAATTGAATAATCCAATGCTGAATATTTTTATTGTCTGATTTTTAAATTTAATTGCCCTATTTAAACACGTGAGTTCACTAATGCTTTCTTTATTTTGTATGCCGTGGGACAGGATTTAGTCAATTATGCTACCACGATGCAATTAAAAGCTTTAAAAAATAAAAGGTGAAACTAAGTTCCCATTTAAAATCTGTCCTGTAACTAGACAAACAAGCTTGTCTGTGCAAATGTTTCTCTGACTGTCAGCGGAGTATATCATATACTGCTTTCAGAAAGTTCTTATGCTCTTATTCTGCAACATGACTCATCAACATTTCTGCACTTTGAAATGGCCCTTTGATCTGGGGAAAAAAAATCTTCAGAGAGACTTTTCCTTTCCTTGTTATCGTTAAGGTAATCAGAAAAAAATGCTGCAGTAGGTCACAAAGCCTGATATTTCGTTAACTTACAACTGTGTATAAAAACAGTTAGGAAACGCAAATGTGTACCATGTTGAAAAATGCAGATGCATTTTCAGAGCAGTGAACACTAGTTCCTTGCAAAATCTGTGTTTGTGAATACAGGATGAGTACTAAAACAAGCACACACAATTGCATATAGAACTAGTAGATTTACAATTCTGTGTAAATATGGGGTTTTGCATTTCCAATCTTTTGTTGCTGCACAACTGTGTGCTTTAAAAACATGGCTGTAAATGCATGCTGTTTTAGCAAAATAGAACATGCAGATAAACCCTAGCTTGTCTTAGCTGGGCGTGTTCTACCGTGATGATCTGCAGCTTGCATGGTAAGAAGATCTCAGACCTAAAAGAAACAGAACTACTCTGAAGATTAAATTACATCAAATTACATCTTAAAGGAGGTGGGTGTAATGCTGTGAATAAGTATTAATTTACATTTGCAGGAGAGTGTGATGACAGCTCAACAGACCCTTTTTCAAAATTACTTCAGCCCACATTCAGGGACTGTTTAATTCAGCACAAGAAATGAGTCATTCAGCTGCAGACTTTTGTAACGGTTACTAGTATGAATCTGAAACTTGTTTTCAAGCTGCCAAATAATTTATAACATAGGGTTTCCTTTTACATTATCACAGAGTGATTGAGGTTGGAAGCGACCTTCAGAGGTCATCTGATCAAGCAGGACCACCTAGAGCCAGTTGCCCAGGATGGAGATTCCACAGTCTCTCTGAGCTAGCTGTGCCTATGTTCAGTCAGTCTCACAGAAAAAAAAAAAATGGTTTTCTATGTTCAGATTGAATTTCGTGTGTTTTAGTTTGCACCCATTTCTTGTTGTCCTGTCAGAGAAGTGTCTTGTTGCCACTGCCAAGAAGAGTCTGTCTCCCTTTTCTTCATTCCCTCCCTTCAGATATTTATGCACATTCATAAAATCGCCCTGAGCCTTCCTTTCTCCAATCTGAACAGCCCCGACTCTCACAGCCTCATCTTATATGGAAGATGCTTCTGTCTCTTTTAATCATCTTAGTGGCTCTGTGATGGATTCAAATAACTCCAGATCTTTCTTGTACTTGGGAGCCCAGCACTGGACGCAATACTTCAGGCGTGGTCTCCCCAGTGCTGAACAGACAGTAATAATCACCTCCCTTGACTTGCTGGCAATGCTATTCCTAATGCAGCCCAAAATACAATTGCCCCAAGGGCATATTCTTGGCACCTGGTCAATTTGTTGTTCGCTAGAATACCAGTATTCTTTTCTGCAAACATTCAGAAAACTGCTTTAAAGCCAGAACCACCAGCATGCACTGGTGCCTGGGTTATTCCTTTGTAGGGGTAAAACTTTGGACTTCTTGTTTAACTTCATGAGGTTACTTTGCCAATTTTTAGTCCATCTCATTGTCCTCTAATCTGGCCTGTACTTTGTCAGTGATGATATTAAGGAGATTGTGTGCAAGGCTTCTTACTGAGGCTAAGGTAGTTAACATCCACAGTTCTCACCGTTATCCAGCAAGCCAGTCTTTTCATTGTAAAAGGCAATGACATTACCCAAACATCATTTCCCCTTTGTAAGTGCATGCTGGTAGCTCCCAGCTTGTCCCTCATGTGTTAGGAAATTCTTTCTAAGGGAATTTTCACCATCACCTTCCTAGGGACCGAAGTGAGGCTCAGCAGCATGTAGTGCTCCAGCTCTTTCTCCTTGCCTGTTTTGAAAATAGGAGTGATATCTGCTGTCCTCCAGACTTCATATTTATGGTACATGTCAAGAACTGCGAACTGCAGGAGGATGGACAGTTGGATGGTACATAGGTCTTTAGCGCATGAAGAAGGAATACAATGGAAAAGGCTTATGTGTCCTTACGGTCTGTTTTAGTTATGGAAGTGTGTATACTTGATACTTGATTAATAAATGGAGTGTAGGTGGAAAAGGACTGATCCTGACTACAAATTTAACAGCAGACAGTCCCAGATGGAAGATCCAAGATAGCATCTGATACCCAGTAATAATATCCAGTGGATATATCAACACTAATTTTATGACTTTTCATAGAATCATAGAATAGTTAGGGTTGGAAAGGACCTTAAGATCATCTAGTTCCAACTCCCCTGCCATAAGCAGGG
>JBCJKH010009403.1:9763-25158 GCA_039877255.1 Loriculus beryllinus | reverse complement strand
GTCATTTATTCCAACAGTCCTAATTCAACCATGACAGATATTTTGGAGTGACTGCACACACATGATCCAAGTTGGGAAGAATGAAATGAGACTTCATTTAACTTCTCATTTATGACTCTAAAGAACAGTATAAGCAAGCATGTCCAGCTGTTATCCTTACGAACACAATTTGGTTTTTAACAGATTTCTGTGGCTGCCGGCATACAGAGGATAACTGAGAGATGTGAGAAACCTGTTTTTTGGGTGTTTTTAGAAAAGACAAAATCAAATATCTTTTACAAATAGTGTTATACAGAGAATGCCTCTTTCTAGAGAAAACTAACACAAATCACTTTTGCAGGTGGACAAACTTCTGCCATGAACAGTACACACAGCCACCTGCTTTGGTGGAGTAAAGTGCAAGATACAAAGACTGAGACTGACCTGTAATGATGGGCAGACCTCTGTTCATTCTGGGATGAGGTAGTTGAGGCCAGTACTTAAGAAATACTTAAATACTTTACTATTATTATTATCTATTTATTTTTAACTGTGGGAAGAGAAAGATGATTACCATATCCGTGTGTAGAACTCCTCTCAGTAAAACAAAGGTATGACAAGTGTGATAAGTTGAAAACAAGTTGGAACATAAGAATAATAGTCATGTAAGACAACTGCTAACACACAACCCATCATCACATGCTTCACTCTAAAAAGTCCACCTCTGTTGTCCCACAGACAGCACGTGAAACAAGCATCAATATTCAACAGTCCTCAATCCTGCAGAACCACCATCCAGGAAGCAAATACTGTAAAAAATCATAATGAGATACATGATATTCCTGACAGGGAAGACCAACCCCCATCATCACGTGAATCTATGGAAGGCAATGCTCTATCTGTGCTGGAATGATCCTTTGCATCACATCTCAGACACAACACTATGCAGCTGTATGAAAAAAGTCTGGCTGAGCTGTTGCAATATTGAAAATGCGTAATGGCAGGAAAGCACTTTGAATTATCCACCTCATACCAAGCCTGAGAGAAAGCACAGTACAAAACTAGCAGCTAAAACTGCTAGCAGGAAAGCAGCCTGTGCCATTTCATTCAGGCTGTCTTGTCACTATAAAAAGCCCTTCTTTTCCCATATTTCTCCTGAACCATTTGAAGGTCACTGCCCCTTTATTTCAGACCTAGAAGAGCAGCAGATCATGAAGTGTATTTAAAAAACTGCAATACATTATTTTTAGGTACTCAAACGACATTTCTTTTGGCATATAACACTTGCTCCTGTGCTTTCCATCTTTTAACAGTCAGAGTAACAACCATCCAAATCTCTGACAATAAACAATGTAAATACCTTGGCATGAACCTATGTTAACTAAAAAATTAATGTCTACATTTTCAAACCAATCTTATTTTCTACATTGATGAGCTTCAATATATATCTGTGTAAAAACAATCTGTCTCTCAGAATTACTTAAGATCCATACTAGTATTCCTGGTTTATAACCATGAAATAGAGCACTACCTTAAAACCACAGATTTAGTTAGAATAAAATTAATTACAATGTACTAAATGACAAAGAAACCAAGATGCGCGCAATAAAGAATACAGACAGATTGGTTGTGGAAAATGAAGAACACTAAGTAAGTATCAACCCTACAAAGTAGGTCACAGAAAGAAAGAAAGAAAAAGGAAACTTTAATGTTCCTGACAGTGAGATAATGGCACTTTTTTGCAAGAGATAAGTTCAGGAAAAAGTATTTTCACTGCTACATTTATTATTTGAAAAGGGGTAGTATTAAGAAGGCACAATCCCATTGTGCAAGGTGTAATAGGAATAGGTAAGAATGACTCATGTCTGGCCAGAAAAAGCTTTCAGTCTGAACAGTAGATGCTATTTTATAGTCCCACGCCTTTCTGCAATGAATTATCACAGCAAGACGATTACAACACATCTCAAAACAGAAGTTCATGTTTTATCAGTCTAAGTGTCCTGGTACACAGTAAGTGTAGTGTCCTAGTTTAATGTAACAAGGAATTGGAAAACTCAAGTGGACATTTCCTTAACATTTGAATGCAAACGTTTGTGCATACAAATGGACAAAGTCAGCTTTAACACCACTATTTTCTGAACACTGCGACTTTAGCTAAAAAGACATAACTGGATAAGGTTTGCCTAAAACCATCTTTCTGCTTGAGCTACCAGCACTCACCAACCAATACTCGGGTAACAGAAAATACGCACCACAAAAAACTCCAGAAATCAGGTCAGGGTGAAATTTTTCGCTCAGATAACTTACTGCTAAGAACAAAAACCTGATCCTGTTTGGGAACAATCAAAACTATTCACGGATTCTGTGACTGAAAATATTTCTTTGATTGAAATAGTGGAGAAAAGTTGCGACAAAACATCAACGCAGCGTTTTGTGAAAAGCATTGCTTGCTTTCACTTTAAATGAATAAATAAAGCACATTACGAGCATTTAGAAAAAAAAAGTAACATGATGCAAGAAATAACACATAGTAAGTATTTTCTTTGCCTAACAACTTTATATTAGACTGCTCTTTCACTATTCCTTTTATTTTCTAACGAAGAACTGTTTTCCTTAGCAGTAACTTCTTTGGTATTCTGTTATCTTTGCTTTGTTTCTCCTTAGTTGCTCTTTCTCTCTAAGGAGAGGAGTGTGGGGCAAGCACAACCCAGCAGCCCTCAAATGACATGAAACATTTGCCTGTTCACTCAGACAGCAAAGCCCCTTTAAGTAGACTTTGCATAAACAGACCTCTATAACAGCCTTGCAATTATCAGTCATTTGAATCAAGTGACCAAAGCAAAGGTTAACCTGGAGTAAAAGAAAGCATGGCAACTAATTAATATGTCAAAGTAGCACTCTGCTAAAAGAGTTAATGAAGCTTACGAAGGACACATGTGTGCCTTTTGTTGTCCAGGCCTGCCTCTGCAGCGTGGTGCAGCTTAGTTAGGTTACTTACCAGGCAACCACCAGGACCTGGGTGGCTCTCCAGCACCATGCCTTGGCCCTGAACTGCAAGCCAACTTGATTAGGCAGCAGTGATAGCTGAGGATGGTCAGCCCTACAATGGGCTCCTAACACGGCAATGAAGACCAGGGGTACAGGATGGATGAGAAGGTTTTTCTGTTCAGGTTCATATTAAAAGCCATCACCAAAAAAAACCCCAACCTACTACCAAAAAGCTTATCCACACACCACCATCCTCAATGTCTGTGCAGCCACTGGCATGTACAAGATGCTAAGCACCTCCAACCCAAACTATTCTATGATAACCATACTCGGTCCACAGATGGACAGTGACAGCTTCAGACACTAGCAATAAAATAGATCTATTCATTACAAAGAGAATCTTTTCATATGCTCCTCCTCAAAGGAGCTCCTAATGTGTGCTATGCTTCCACCTGGAAAGACTAGTACACAGTCTAGTCCTGCTGCCTCAGAGAACTTATTCTTCTTCTTGTTTGGAAAATCAATACACTGTAAAATAAAAACTTATCTAGTAACTTCAATTTTTATGAAAATCCACACCAAAATATTCACCTACAGCAAAAGAAAAGCCATACGAAATACAGCACATAAATGTGATTTGGGAAGAGGAAATTTAGAGGTAAGGAAAAAAATCACTTTTGTTTCTGTGACTATATAAAAAGTTTTAGGACCACCAAATAGTCTTTAAAGGCTAAATTATTCACATATTTTGGCCTGTTAATCTTCCCATTTTCATGCACTTTAAAATTCTACCTTTTGTGGGGTTTTTCTAGTTACTGAATATTTAAAAATAGTTATTTCCCCTGAACTTAGGGTTCAATTCTTTTCTCCAGAAAGAAAATTAGACCTATACAGTTCTAAGCTATCAAATCCTTACAGTATCACTCCTTCCACAGGAAGGAGATAAAAATAAATCAAGAATTAAACACCTATTATGGTAAGTTCAAAGAAACACACAAAAAAGCCCCAGAAGAAGCATTCTGTCTCTTCTTACTCAGCATCACAGCACTCCTTTCCCTCAGAAAACATCAAGCACCCTGAGGAGTTCACATTTGATCATTTTCAGCAGCTGATTCTTTTTCCACGGATGCTTGCGCTTCACTGTGACACCATGAAATCGAACCTGCCAGGCTCTTACCTGCAAATACATTACTCAGGACAGCAGGCATTCCCGATGTCCTGATACCAGGAGTATCAACTGGTCTTATTAATCGTCAACCAAGAAATCCACATTTGTATGATTATGACCTATTGACAGGTTAAAGAGAAGTATTCACCAAGACTCAGCTCTTCACGGCACAAGGGAGCCTGCTAGAAGCATGTGCACAGAGGAACTTGACTTGATACCTACTTAGAACCCAAAACCCTCTAGTTTGGGTTATTTTAATAATCTCGGACAAACAGCAGAGCTGAATTGTAACAAAACCAAGCTAATAGGAACTGAATGAATTTGCATTTCTAAGAAAACAACCTCGTTTGTCAAGCAAACCACATACTTGACAAAGATCCTTGTGCATGCAATACTGGCAGCAGTAGTCCCTCCAGAAGGTGCACACGCTTTCTCACAAACACCTCCAAGAAACACATGCAAATGAGAGGCTTTTAGCCTTTTTCACAAGGTATTTGCATGCCATCCAAACTCAGCAGAAAGATTACGGTGTCTAGAGAGAGGTGACATTTTAGTAGTACAATACACATAATTCCTGACACACAGCCTACATGAATCCCATCAGGTGTTTAGGGAATGAGAAGCTGAGTACTGAAAGCGATTTCACACATCTTTCAGCTCTCATCAGATCTGCATGCAAAGCTGACACTTTTTGGAATCGGACAGATTTGTAACACACTTTGGAGAACTTTAGGATCCCAAACCAACAGATAAGATTCAGCTAACGACATATTATACTCTGCAAAAGGCAGAAATGAAGGCGGTTTATTCTGGTTTCCCCAAAACACAAGGTTTAAATCATTATGTCAACCAATTTTATTCTTCTTCTCGCCATCCATACTGCTACCATTACCTTTAGAAACTCCTGGCCAATTTCATCTAAATTTTTGAGGATTGGGTCTCAAAGGATTTCAGTGAGTTTTGTGGAGTGGTCAGGTAAAGGACAGAAAGACAAAGCCCCTTATGAAGGGCAAGGCTACAGCTACATTGCAGCCTAACAGCTGCTCTGGTTCCACACACATACACATGCTTTTAAGAGCACAGGTCCAACATAAAAAGACTGTTGGTTGTCCATGGGAGTTCAGAGCAGTGAAAGAAGATGACAAGTGCAAAGTGAGAAAACCAGTGTATACAGGAATCAGTTTGAAACTACTTAAAAGAAATGACAAGGGACACAGAATAATGGCATTTCTATTAAGGACAGAAGCCACAGGACATATGTGGCAAACTAGGGTTAGTATATCAATCTGGAGAAAATAAAATGGTTTTGTTCTGCCACTTGCAGAACAAGCTACTCAATTTGTCCAGATATAATTCAGTAACACTGACAAAATGGTCTGAGCTTCGCTACATGTAAGCCACTGCACTTAAGGAAGTACAGTTGAGCGAGCAGAAGCATTCTGCAACATGGGGCAAGGTCTTCAGGAAAGTCAAACCCTACATGCTTAATGATTATGAGCAGCTTGAACAACTTAGAAGAGCTCACAACCTATTTTTTAATTATCTTACTCCCTTCAGTTTGAAAACAGACATTCATCCAGTGCTCCAGTCATCATCCTTTAGAAATCGCTGCACCATCAGTTAACACTTTCACCTATCAGGGAACAATACCCTTATCCCATCTCTCATGGAACATTAAGTGCAATGGGAAGTGGGGATGAGTCAGGATGCTGGGTTTGCCCTGTAGGTCAAAATAACTTGACAGTGCAGACACAAATGGTAGGCTGATTGCAGAGCTACACATTCTTTACTAAAGAGCCTCTAATGCCTACTGATAGAAACCATCCCCACCAGATCCTCGGAAAGACAGGAATGCAGAAAATAACATCATTTCCTCTCACTCTTCACAGAGCCACTGAAATGTCAATCAATTGTATGCTCTTCGAGACATGGAAATCTAACTGTGCTCCACTGTGCATAAGCATTATGGTACCACCTAATTAGGCAATTATACATCTTTTTTTTTCCCACAGGACCTGTGTGTTCCAGGAGAGTGAGAAATTGTGCTGAATAGTAAGATCTGGTCTGGATTCAGGTACTTCTGGAGGGAGACAATTTACAAGGTAATCAAAATTTGTATCCCAACTTCTGGCCACAGGTCGAGATGCCCCTGGATTTGGTACAGCGGATACGCACTGTCCACTCAGATATATCTTAGGGCACTCATTGAGCACAGAGACCAGGCTGCAGAAAGACAACGCTTGAGTTGGTTCAGCTTCAGATGCTTGACATGCCGGAGCTCACCAGTGATGAAGAGAGACAGAATTCACAATAAAGACAACAAAAAGAGCTCTCAGCAGTCTGACTGCAACAGAGCCTTTGTGCAGGCATTCATTTGACATCCCACCTGGTAGCCTCAGAACTGTAAGGAGTTTTGCTTCTGGGAACTTTGGCAGTTAAAATAACTTAAAATGGCCCGTGCTAGGTCAGACATTTTTTGCCTTTGAATGTAGGCTGAATAGTGCTTATACTTGGGCTCTCTTTAAGTTTCTAAACTGATCAAATGAAGACTCTTAACATGCACTCATTCACTATGTTTTATTTCCTTGGTTTCTTCCCACATTAACACCAAGCGGCAGATCCAGAGACCACTGAGATTAAAGAACAAGTAAATAAAAATTTTCAGTGATTTTAAGGGATTTGGACATGGCCTTGAGAGATGTTGACAAGAAAAATATCTGATTATAAACACATACCACAGCAGAACACCTCCTGGGAACAGGGATTTTGCTTAGATAGGCTCAAAAACTGCTTTACATCCATGTCCTGCCAAAGGCATCCAAAAGACATTACTGGTCTGCAGTGAGTGCTACTCAAACAGGTATAAGTTTCTGTGGCAATGTTAGGATTCTCATTAGAAAAATCACTAGGAAAATATCAACCACATATCAAAACAGAAGCTGGAAGACAAACTGCAAATCCATAAACCCAAAACAAATCCAATCAAACGTATAAAACACGTGTCACCAGCTAACAGCCTGAACAGCTTAAATCCTCATTGTAACAACTTTACCTGGAGCACCTAGAGACAAAACTGGATAAACAGCTCAGCTCCCAACCTGTCAGCTCTTCTATCAAATTTATACCTTGCAAGTCAGTCTGAAAAATCTTTCCTTAGAGCCATATTTGTCTCGGAGAACTTGACTCCCAGTATTACCATTTCAAGGTAGCAATTATAAGTCAAACAATCTCTGCATTGAGAGATTGCCAGTCATAGCTAAGTTATGGAGTCACTGACCTCAACACTATTGTGTGCCCTCTTCTTGTTTTATTCAATTTATTATGAGCAAACTCAAATGTGTTAAGAGTTCCTTCAGGAGTCTAACAAGATAAAAATGAGCTATCCTAGGCATGCTAATTGAAATGTGTTGTTCCTCCTCTTCATTAAACACTTGAATTTAAAGAGCCTCATATTCATCCTCATCTAAAACCATGTAAAGTGAATTAATTACATACATAAGAAATAGAGCACTCCAGCCAGAGAAAGCAACAAACACACCTGAAGCCTCCAAAAGCATTCTTAACCAAGTTATAATGCATGAATCTGAACAGAATCTTTCTGTTTCTGCTTTTGCTTTGCCCTGACTAATGACATACAGCTGTATTTACGTTGCCGCATATCTACGTAAAACATGCCTGCAACCTATATAAGATAAGCAATGCATCTTGCTGTAGGAACATTAACTTTTGGCTTTTTCTGACCTGTGTGCTCAAAACGTTCCGCCTTAATATCCCCTTCATTTTCTTTGCCCTGAATATTTGCACACACAGTGTGCAGACCTGTTTCATGTTCGCAATGCTAGAATTCCTAGCTGCACTTTGATCACGGCCCAGCGAGGGGTAATTTTCTACCTTGAACATGTCAGCCCAAGAAAAAAAGAACCAACTGTTCCCAGTCTCGGAGATTTAGAAACAAAAAATCCACAGTTGCCGAAGTTATCTGCTTCTTATCAAGACCCGTGTTTGGCACCAGATGCATTTGATTCATTCATCATTGTCAGTGCACTCGCACACTAATTATTTCAAATTGTTTCCTCAGGCAGAGGTCTAGGACAAATGCAAGCAAGCCAAAAATAGCAGTTATGAATAATTATGCATAATTTACCTCAAGGCCTGGGCCAGTCTGTCATTAAAACTTTCCTTGCCACCTGTGATCCAGGCTAACAGTGGACTTCAAATTAGTTCAAGATCACTTTCCTTCCTTAATACAATGCCAACATTTAACCTTCCCATTAGCAGTTTTCTGATGCTTTAAACATTTCCAATAAAATGCCAACAAGATTCTTTCTTTTCCATCTTTTTTAACACTGCTTTTGCATTTCACAGTGTCCTGGGCTCAGCAGTAGCAGTCATTTTTCTCCTTCTTAGTAGCTGGTGCAGTGCTGTGGTTTTGACTTTTAGCCTCGGAACAGTGCTGATAACACTGATATTTCAAAAAAAGAAAGCTGTTTCAGTCCCTAGAACTTTTTCTATTATCTAGCTCCACATGGAGAAAAGAAGAGAACTTTCATAACATTGACGTTTCAAACAATAACAATAAAACCAAAAATTGATTAATACTTGTTCCTGCAGATCTGGAAGTATCTGTTTCATTTTTATAGACAGCAAACTTGCTAATTCCAATCGGATCCAAAGAGATGAGTGATACAGGTGCAGAATGTTTGGCAGAACTAGAGCCAGAGTTCATTCATTGTAATGAATTTACCTTCTATGTTGCTCTGATTTAAGCTATTAAAATTGCAGATTTAAAATAAGAACAGCTGAAAGAAAGCAAACTCACTCTGAACGCTTCCATGAGAAGAAACATGGATCATACTGAAAACTAGGAGCATGTTCCACTGATAGGTCCTAACTACTACTCCAGTTTGGGAGTACAGTATAGACTTTTCACTCTCACAGACAACAGAAGACACATAATAGTAGCTAGAGCTGGCAATGCACAAATTACAAGCATTGCTTACTCAGGGAAAACCATCTATGAACTCCTCCACTCAGGTATGAATACGCAAACATCAGACCTCTCAGGGATGATAAATACCCCACTGTTCAGTGAGCAATGTAAGACATGCAGTAACCAGTCCAGCTAGGTTCTGAAGTCACTTAAGGTAAGGATATTTTTATGTACTTTCCTGATGCAAGACAACAAAAAACACCAAAGCAGAGAGAAATTAAAAAAAAAAAAAAAAAAAGATACATCCAGTACCAAAATGTTACGATATTATTAATAAAATAACACACAGGAAGACATGAGTTCAAGCTGTCTTCTGCATAGCTCCATAAACTGTTAACTACAAATAGCTCTTCTATTAAAATCAAATATTCCTAAGACACGAAAGAGTGAGGTTTACTTGGTCTGCTCAGTTCTAAAGCTGACACACAACTGTGCATCATCAACAGACCTTTGACAGAAGACAAAGCAGCGTGTTTCAAATTGCTGCTTACTAAACTGTGCGAACAAAAGGGAAAAAAACCCCAAGTTTTCAGTGCAATTCTTCCGAGATGCTCTGCCATCTCCACCTGGGATGGAAACAGAGCTGGACATTGGATGCCTTTTCACCACATTATTTTGGACAACTCCCATTGAACTGCATGGAGCAAACTGCCAATTTCTAAACCACAGAAAAAGTAAACTGAAAGGAATGCCAAGAATGAATATGAAAAAGAGAAGAATATAAATCCACCTCCTCTATAGGTTATCTCTGTAACTGCCATGCAACTGAAGTCTCTTGTACGTGTAGTTTATACAACTTGCTTGACACTGCAGGTATGAAGTGATTATTATCAAAACATTCCATATCAGAAAATAAATAATGATTGGGATCTTCCATTTATATATTTTGCCATCTTGCCCATGTCATGGCCAATTCCTAGGATCATCTCTAGTTACAGATTTCCTGTGGCTGAAAGAGATGACACCAACGTCTGATCTCAGTTCTGTGATGAGTATAGTTGCGGCTCATTTACTATTATGGAAGTCTATTATTTACCTATCTACTTATGTTTATTACAAAGAGTTAGGAAGTGCTTTACGATTTGTAGAACAGATATCTCCAGGTCCTTCAAGACTGAATTAATGCAACCATGGTGGACTAAGTTTTGGGATTCAAATGTCCTTTTTCCACTTTTATTTTCTAAAAGAAAATAGCGGCATAAGCTCATCCTTTAGATGGTTTCTATCACACACACACCTTCAAAGCAAGGCATAGGCTGCTAAAGACTTCCCAAAGAAGGCTTTTTTTATTATAAACTACTTGAAAGCTTTGTCATGACTGAAGTCATGATCAATTTACCATCGATGCAGATAGACAGCAACTAGTGTCTAAGTTACACAACAGAAGAATTAGCATTGTTTTTTGAACCTGGTGGAAGGTAATTAAGAACTATCTGCATTCTAATCACTCAACCAATACAAATTAATGAAAGGGGTTTAGAAGGAACTAGCTTTATTTTCTCTTTGCCACACTGTGATTTTTAAGTGGCAAAACCAAATCAAAAACCACAATTTTCATAAACTGAATTCCAAGTTCAACTGGATCTCAAGTAGAGATCATAAATTGGATTACAAGTTCAACTGGATCACTCATCTGTTGAAATCCGATGTTTAAATCTTAAATTGGCCTAATCTTCTTTTCCATAGGGAATCACATTTTTTTTAAAGTCAGAGTTCAGGTGATAGTGCATACTACTTGAAAATGCTTACTAAAAGCATTCATGACATTTCCTATTATTCCCTAATTCAAGTATGTTGTGATAGAGATAACCAAGTTGTCAAAGCCCAAACTTTAAAGTTTCTTGTGTAGTCTGTACAAGGAGGAATTTCTTTCAGTGATAATAAAATATGAAACAGTTCTTTTCCCTTCAGGTGATAAACAGTACCTAGCATTCCTGTTTACTGTATAAATCAAAATGATTTCTCTCTTTCACTACCTCCGTGTCTCTAATTTACCACCGTTCCATGTAACTTCAGCTTTGTGTACAAACTGGAGGCAAGCAATTAATGAAACATTAATAAACTATTACTTTCCAAGAGAACTATTACGGTTCAAACACTTTACATGATTCACTGGTTTCATCCGAAAAGTCCTTCTGCAACCCCTGTCAATTTGCACATTCCCATTCTTACACTCATTTCACCTTCTCTTCATTGCTGATCATCACTTACTATGCATGGAAAAAACTTCTTAGATTCCTTCAAATGATACCTATGCTCCCATCAGCTGAAAACTAGGACACTGACCAGTGAGTTCACTTCCTACTATTAGCAACAGAAAGGGAACAGCAATAGCAAAGAACCCAAAGAAAAAAAACAGAAAGGGAAATAGCAGTTAGAGAGCTATGATTTTTTGCTAAACAGAGAAAAACCTAAATGGTCATATAGCAGTTATTTAAAGAATAAAGAAATACAAATCACTACTTTCATCAGATTCACCAGGGTTAAACTCAAACAGTACTCATTAAAAAAAATCCCATTATGAAACAGGAGACTGATTATCAGCAAATAGCTCATAACAGTGAGAGATATAAAGCAGGCTGGAAAAGAGACCTCCCAGAGGAAGCCCATTAGCTGGAATGTTAAAATTAGGCTGAATAACATGTAAGAACATGTACTTCAGGGATCCAACCTGCTCATCTAGGGGATAAAAAGATGCACTTTCAAGGGTTTTACTTTCTCAGTTTAGCTGGCTTTATTTTGCTTCTTTGTGCAATACCTGCTTAGGAGGTCTGAAATGACAAAAGTACAGAGAAGAAAGCCAAGCAGTAAGACCACCTGCATTCCTTCAAAGAATAGAGAATAAATAACCTGAGTTAGGCTGTAATAAATAGCTTATTTCAGCACATTACCATGTTGATTGGTAACCAGAACAGGAACAGCTAGATCATTTTTTTCTTGCAGTTAGATGCTAAAAATTCCTGGATGTACAAAAAAAAAACTCAGAAAACAGTCTAATACCATAAAAAGCACCTCTACAATTCTTACAGGTCTATTTGCTTCTTTTAAACACAATATTGTAAGATTTAAATAAATTAAGGAAGAGTATTGAAAATGTAGATACTAATAAAGTTACCACTGATCACACACATACTGCAGCAGTAGCTCTATGGCTACTAAGGTGGGACCATTAATGACCATTAGTTCTTAAGAGGAATGATTTTGATGCTTGTTTGCAGTTTCTCCTCCTGGGGTGGGAGTCCACAAATATCCAGTTACGGCCTCAGTTGTTTTAACTCTTCTCTACCTACAGCTTTCTCTTACATATTGGGTAACAGGAGAAAGATGCAAAGTTCAACATATATCCTATACTGTTACCTTCTACAACAGCATTGAAATACAACAGTGCTGCTTGAAGTACTAGCTACTCTTATGACATCTTTCAGGAGTAGGTGAAATACCTCAGTTTTGATCCAAGAGCAAAAAAGCGTTCTCCTTTACAAGGTCTGACACCACTCCTGGGGTAGCACACTGGTTAGAATCGCCAAGGTAAGGCACAGTGTTTCCTGCTTTTTTGTACTTACCAAACACGTTTCTCATAGTCATAAACCTCTGAAAACTCCAAGCCAAAAGGAAGACGAGTGAGGCAGGGGGTGGGGGTGGTGATGAAGCCTTTGTACTGGTCTCTCAAAAAGGTCCTGTTTCTGATCCACCTGTTGCTTTTCAGTCTAAAGCTGTCTCTTACAGTCCCCTCAGTGCTCTTTCTTAGCACTAGAATTACCTACAGTTTCTACATCCTCATTTTATTACACCCAGATATTGTTTAGGAACAAGCGAAATCTTGCCCTAAAGCAAATTAATATGATAAATTATACTATGAACTCAACTATAACATCACTGGCACCTTAAATGAATTTCTCCCAGAAAATTTCCCCTAAATAAACACGTTCATTTTTTTTAACTGCAATGACACCGATACCATTAAATTATTTTATCTCCACATGCCTCCATTTATTATTCCAGACAATGCTGCTCTCAAGCAGCTTTTTTTCATGTCTCTTCAATGCTACACCCTCAACTTATTTGTCACAAAACATCTGCTTTGAGTAAAGTAATAGCTATAGAAAAAAGATAAAATCCTGTTCGTCGCATTTGCTCAAGCAGGCTATAAACAGGACAATGAAGTGTATCGGGTATTTATGACAAACTCTGGAACAAATTCAGGGATGCTGTGAACAATGGTGTCAGTTACACACAGTGAAATATGGCTAATTCAGGGTGAAAAAGGCTGGCTGATGTTAAGAAACAAAAAGACTGTCCTCTCCCCCCCCCCCATCTAAAGGAAAGTACAGTAACTGGACGGCTGGTTTGTTTCATGACCATACAACAGCCTGCAATTCAGCTTTCTGGGAAAGCCTGGAAAACCCTCTATTCCAGTTCTGCATCGCACTGCTGCCTCTGTTTACCATGACCACAAGCACAAACGTCAATACAGGCTGCCTCTAGGGATGTTGATCTTGGCACTTGTGACCACTGTGCCGTAAGCACAGAGAGCAGGAGAATACAAGAGAAAGTGACAAAGCCCCATCTATCACCCAAATGCAAAATATGTCAGTGTTTGACCTCCAATTGTTTTGAGTTTATTTCTTTCATATCTGCAAGTTATTTTTCCATTCTCTTTTTTCCACATCCATGCTGTAGTTCCTGAGTATAGTATATCTCTCCTCTTTCAGACATATAATCTCTTTTAATATCCTGCGCTCTCTTATCACACTGCAGTCCTCCCATGTAATATACTGCCCATACATTTTTTCACATGATATAAACCGTAACAGCTATGGATGTGATTGAAATACAACATGAGCTACTTTGCTCCTATGAAGATATTATATGGAGGTTCACATTTGCTCTTTACACTTAAGTAAGACCCAGGTCATGCGAATTTAAGAACATTATTTTAGTCTCAAACTCCAAGTCATAAAGGACACAACACCATTTTAAGCCAAATACTACAATTAAAATGCTACAACCCAGAAAATGGGATGTGTCATTGTGACAGCTGATAAACATACCCGACATAAACATATGGTGTGCATGACGCACAGATCCCATGCCATAAACCAAAACTAAGTTCAGCATGGGTTGGTTTTGAGGAACCAAGAGTGTTACATAACACTGTTTAAACAACAGACAGTGACACCCAATCCTCCATAATAAAATGCTGCTATTTCTTAAAATGAACCCAGTCACCCACCAAATGTTTGATTTTTGTTACGTTTCGGCCTTTTGCTAGGACAATCCCATCAAACACTTAATGTTTTGCTGAAGTGAAACTCTGCCTCGGATCAATTCCAGCTAAGCTTACACCTACTAAAGTCATGTGATGTCTTCTGAATTTTGCAACTCAGTTTTCACATCCCCAGGTTCCAGGTACCCCACTATCCCACCCTATGCACACCCCCATGGTAGACCATATAATGCAGACTAATGATCACACTTTTGTCACAGAAACTCAAATACACGGATTTTGCTACAAGTCACACTTTTGACAGATCTCTGCAGAGGCCTAAGCATAGAGCTCATGCAAGAAGTTCTGCAACTACACACCCAATACCCTGCTAAACTGAGTTAGTGATCCTAAGGAAGCATTCTTTAACAGTGATTTATTAGTTACTGCCTACCTGAAGCTCTTCACTGGTATGCACTTCACTATTTGCAAACACCACCACAATAAACCTTTACCTTGTAGTTTACAAGGTATCAATATATGTTAAGAGAAAATTAAAGCGCTTCTGCTGAAAATGACATCACACAAAATCTGAAAACTGAGTCCATGGAGTAAAGCAACAACAGTTACATGAGTTATTGGTCTCCAAATATCAAGACCCTCCATATTTTTGAGACATGCTCAGCAATAGAGCAAAAATCACAATTCAAGGTTTAAGAGCTCAGATGACAAATCCATACTTTAGTAATTTTACTTCTTGTACCATATTTTTCACTCTAATTTAATACTGCAACAACTGGCATAAACCACAGTCAGGAAACAGAAAACTACTTTCTCATTAAAAATTACTTTCTTGTTCACCTTCTCATACCCCCAAATCCAACTTTTTAATGTGATTTTTATTGGGTTTTTTCTTTCAGCTCCTGTCTGGCATTTTCTTTCTTTCTTTTTCTTTTTTTTTTTTTTTTTTTTTTTGAACAAAGAAAACATGCTAGTGAGACATACAGCACCTATATAATGGATCATGCTAGTGAGACATACAGCACCTATATAATGGATCATGC
>JBCJKH010009402.1:0-17429 GCA_039877255.1 Loriculus beryllinus | reverse complement strand
TAAAGAAAATACTCTTTTTGATACAAGTGTTCATCTGGAGATTAGGAGACTCATGTGCTCCATCCTACCACACACTAGGAAGGACTAGATTGCCCTGGAGTGTTTACAAGGAATATAAACTAAAGGGTGACCGGGAGATTACTTCAACTCCTGTTACTTTCACTCCAGAGAAGTAAAGACAGTAAAGACAGATACTTAAAATCTGAAGCAACACAAACACAGGAAGATAAGTGAGAAGAGAAATGCCTGAAGCAAGAAAAGGGGCACAGTGTTGTCAGCTGTTATGGGTGAGTTTAGATTTTCAGCTTACTTCAAGGCTTTCTTTTCACTTTAAATTCATTACATTAATGATTGCAGAATAATGCTTGAAACATTTTAGTACAGAGTTTCAGGATCTAGAATCTGGATAAGATTGCTTCAAAGTTATGATTTGAGTAAAATTCATTACTTTTGAGTCTAACTCATGATTTTTAAGACAGCTGAGGTGGAACACTGAAAGAAGAGCTGTTAAGTGAAGGATATCCTTGTTAGAGAATGTAGGTAGTGGGGGATTAACAGCACACTTGGTGTATTTTACCTTGGAAATTTCAACAAGGTCCTGTCGAGAGAGAGATGAGGGTGTTCCAGAGGAATCAAAGACAGCAAGGAAGGTAAGTGAAAGATGAAGGGTTAGAGCTTGTTAGTCAAAAAAATAACAGCAGGGAAAGGAAGAAATCCCTTTGCTGCTAGCTTCTCCTGGGAAGTTGTCATAATAGAAAAAGTCACGTGCAGAGAAGAGGCCCAGGGCATAAACCAAGACTGACATTATGGTAGGAGAGAAACAATGAAATGAAGCAACAAAATGAGGAGTATCTTTCACAGCTGTTAGACTCAAGGGTACCTGTTCTGAGTCAAGAAAATCATGATCCACAAATCGCTACAAATTAAATAGGTATGTAGTGGAAATGTTATTATGTATTTGTTTTCCTTTCCTATTCTCCATGTCCTGAGCTAGCCACTGTTTCACCAGGGTTTATGTACAAAGTAGCTGGAACCATGCAGCATCTCTAAGGAGACTTTCAATACAGACATGACAAATCAAAATCTCTACTTTGTTTGGTTTGTTGGGTTTTGGAGTGTTTTCTATGTGACCCCACAGCTATTCTTATACCTCTTTACTGAAACATATATTCAGGTAGAAAAAAAGAAAATGCCAACACAATGGTTTTTTCTCATGTAGCGCAGCAGAGTGCAATCACAGGCCTTGCTTCCATTAGAAACTAGATTAATGCTGTAGAGAATATTTACTGTGTATAGTACCCTTCTATAACTATCTTCTTGTTAGAAACACAAACAGCGTTTCCATAAAATGTGGATATGTGTGTGTAATGAAGTGTATTATAAGGGAATTGGTAATTCACTGTTGCAGGATACATTTCCTGTACGTGCAAAGCTAGTTTTAAATCTCTTGAAAATTCTTAACACAAAGCATTAAAAAGGACCTTTTTTATTGGAAAAAAAAAAAAAAAAAAAGAAGGATGTTCTAAATAACTGGCCAGCTAAGTGCTGTTAGTTGAAGCAGTTTCATTCTGACACATTAAAATTTGTAAACCTAAAAAATGGACTGGAGTTCTGTAATAAAGGAATTCTAAACATTTTTATTGTTGGTGATTTAGTTAGAAACACAGCAGCTATAATGGGATTGAAACAAGAGATACAACAGTTATAAAGAGGGAGTCACTATAGTGACTATGGGGTATTTTCTTCTTTATAAAGGCATTTCGGCATAACCAATCCATTCAATATTGCTTTCCTGAAATTTCAGCTTAGATCCTTTTGGCTATGAAATTATTGTCAGGTTTTGTATTTGTATAGCAATAAAAAGCTATCTGGAAGCAGGAGAGAATATTTTAAGGTAAAAAAAAAAAAATAGTACAATATGGTTCTCGCAAAGAGAGATGTTAGTTTGGGTTACCAATCACAAGCACCTCTAGTTTATCCTCAATGTGCCAAATGAGAAGATAAAAACACCAGTCCACTTTCTTTTTCTCTGAGGTAAGGACTAGAGGTCTAGAAATAAGAGCTATATCCATATGGCTCATTCCATATGCTTGGAAATTCACATTCAGGCAAAAATCTAGCAGGCACTCTTAGGTAGATCCATACCTACTGTATTAAATGTACTGTGTGCTGCAGATGGTAGCTCAGTCCTGAGGGTCCAATAGTTATTTGCCTTGACTGTTCTACCCAGGATGCCACCCTTCCTATATAAATTCTCTGTTTCTCCAGACTTCAGCCATTGCTCATTTTGTTTATGGGGCTATGTGGCACCTCTCAGCAACAATATATTTCACTTTGCAGCTCCATTTGGCAGCATCTGTGAGCTTGACTATTATCTCAAGGTAGTATAATGGACAGCTTGCTAATTTCCTAAGTATTCTCTGAGTTATCTCATAACCTGAATTATTATTCTCATTAGAGCCTTTCTTTTAGAATATCTAGAGGCTTTTACATATTTAGGTCAACTCTACAGTATTATAAAGTATTTATTTCATATGCAAAATTCATGCGAAATGCCAGAAGTTAATACTTGCAGTGCAGTGAACGGAAGTAAAAGTCATAGCAGCCTTAGCTTGGAAGATAGTAAAGACTAATGGAAAACAGTGGGTTTAAAGAGAAGGTGTTACTAACATGTAGGTGACAGAGCTGTGAGACAAGCCTCACTGTAAATCTGATTAAAAGCTCTCTTGAAAAGATCGTTTCACTTTGTTGCAGATCAGAGATACAGCAGTGTTGTGGAAAGCAGTTTGTCTCTTTCAGTCTGGGGTGCCTAGCCTTTGCCTGTTCTTGCTCTCCTGGAAACATGCTAGCCTTAGGTACAAAGGCTCATACAGAGATCAGAGCATTAAACTCACCAGGATAATGATGAATTAAAATGTTAGTAAAGAGAGGAGAAATTTTAGCAGAACTGTCAAAACTGTAGAGTTCCTATTAGGAGAAAAAAATAATCTTGTTCTCTCCAAACCCTGCATCCTGCCGTTAACAGCCGGATGGTACATAAACTGATAGTTTTAAACAAAGTGGTAGTTGCTTCAAATACAACCATATATGTGGTGCATACAGAGAAATAGACACTGCGGTACATAAAGAAGGGATTGGAAGTTTTATGTTTGAAGTCACCTAAAATAACATCACCTGACAGTTTCATTACAGGCCTGCCTTTCCAACTGACATTCCTGCCAAACTTCAGCTCTGTGAATTTAGATTTGTTTTGCATTAGATATCTTCATCTGAACAAGGAACCTGTGTCAGCTTGCTTTTTTCTAGTTTCAGTAGAAAAGTTTAATCGTTTCTTGAAAGGTATTAAGGGAGTACAAAAAATAGCTTCCCTAAAATCAGCAACAGCACGATAAACAATATTTTTAGCAGTATCTGATATGGGCTTAATTTAAGCAGAAAATATAAATTGTATTTGCACAGTAAGTTACCTTCATGCTAATAATGACGAGAGAGATGTCCATAAATGGGGAACTCTGCCAAACAATGTTATCAGTGAGAGTGAATGAAGTGTTATACATAATAGAGACTCCAGTTCTTACCCTTTTGTGCTTCTTTGAGTGCATTTGATTCATTAAATAAGTGCTATCTTTATGCCATTTATGTAATCACTTGGCAAGAATTACCCTGATTGACCTGCTAGTGCTTCTGATTTATTAATACTTGCTTCTTTGTATTTTATTATTTGGAGGCCAAAGTCAGAATTTTGGCATGATTCCATTTCCATTAAGATTGGTGGCAAAAGGGCAGGCCTTGGAGCCTCAGACGTAGTTTGAAATGCAGCAGTATATTCTCCCAGGTATTCCAAGTTTAGAGCATAAAATTTCTTTTTTATCAGATTTACAATGTCTTCCACCGCAGCAAAATGTTGGTATTAATGTTCTTTTATTGAGTTTTGAGGCCTCAGATAAACTTACTCCATTTTCTCTGCTCTTCTTTAAATCTGTCAAATTGCTTCAGCAAGCAGTTTAGTGTGCCCTGAATATAGTCTTGAGATAACATGAACCAGAAAACCTATGAACTGATGTCTTCTTGTCTGAAGAATATCAGTCCCATAGCTACTTAAAAACTCCTGTGGCAATATTCATGATTTCAGTACAAAACTATCAATTTCTTTTAACTTTTAATTGCTATTATATATTATTACCTTATCATGCTGACCACACGGTTGGAGTGTGCTTGGGAAATGATTCAACACAGAGCTTTCCATAAGCTTGCAAAAAAATTTTATGGGATGGTATTACCAGTCATCAGAATGATTTGTTGCCAGAGCTCTGGAAAGCTGAAACTGCTGTGTGTGTTTTCTACTAATGTTAGACAAGATTGACGTAACGAGTTATTTTTTTATCCAGATAAAGAGCAGTAATAAAAGGAAGTTTGAGAACAGCACTATGGACACTTACTCAATGTGAAAGGTTAGCAGACAGACTTAGATAATTGACTATGGTTTGTGAATGAACAAACTTGTTTGTTTCTTCTTGGTCATGCAGTTTTGAGTTTTCCAGATGCAAAGATGTAACATCTGCTTTTACAGTGTACATAACGGAATCAAACCATCAGAACATGTTTATTTAGTTAAAATGAACCAAACAGTATAAATACCTAAACATTCTACATTAGGCTCTGTTTCAAAGGAATGGTAATGATGTTAAAACTACTTTTACAGGACTGGGATGATATAAGAGAGTATATTTTATTTTTTGTATTTTCTCAACAAAGGGAAGGAAATTGAGGCTAAAGAATAGCTCACATTCTTGTTATAGATATCCTATTACTTAGGCACTCATCCTGCATGACCTAATGCTCTGCTATGATCAGTCTTTTGCTTTATAGTTTAATAGCAGTTGTTTCACCATAGGCACAAGTGCAGGTCAGGCTTGCGGTGTTCCAGGCACATAAAACCAAACCCCTGCTACTTGATTTGTTTCCAGGTCAGGCTAATTTGCACAGGGTGTCAGCAGAAGCTTTTAGAGTCCCCAAATATGACCATAACCCAGAACCATTCTCTCATGATACACCTGCAGAATGGAAAGTGTCAAAAGGTTTGGGGCTTTTTAAAATTTTATTCTTATTTCTCTAATTTGCTTTTAGTAGTTGTAATATGTAGGGCTCTTTTAAGAAAGTTTAAGACCATTCTGTCTTTGTGATTTGATCTGCATAGTTACATGGTCTCTCTGGGAAGTGGTGGAATCACCATCAATGGAAATGTTCAAAAACCGTGTAGATGACGCCTTAGTGAACATGGTTTAGTGGTAGAAACTGGAGGAATGATTGGACTTGATGATCTTAAAAGTCTTTTCCGACCTAGTTGATTCTGTGATTCTATGATTCTAGTCTATGATCTCTCAGTTTGCTTTATAGCTCAAACAATTAGCACTTACACAATTGTATGGCATTTCTTTAGCGCTGAATGTATGTCTTTGTATTTGAAGCTGCTTCTTCACAATGACACAGTAAAAAGCTGTGTAGGAGAGCAGGCAGTAATGAAAGCTGTATTATATTTTATCCTTGCTCTTTTATAATAATCACATATAAATAATGTATTGCCAGAGGCAGGTGTAACAGTGTATTTATATATACGAGCTCTATACAAGCTGTTTCTTTTGTTTTCCCAGTTTTATTAGAATCTGAATCATTAAAATTTTCAAAGATAGTCATATGTGTAATTCAATAGTAACAGTGTGTGCTGTGTAGCTGCTTCATCTAGTCTGAAGACTGCAAGTTATCACGACCATCCCTGTCCAACACTTGAATTTTTAAACTCAGATTGTAGCAATTGGCGCTTTCAACTTTGAATGACTTTTTTAGTCCTTTGTCAAAATATTACACAAATGGAACCTGACATAGGATTTCTAGCATTCAGATCATCTGGACAAATTCACTCTCAGAGGTGAAATATATAATCTGTTGATGAGTGAGAATTAATATAGAGTCTTAGGTCAAGCTAAAAAAGTTTAGGCTTTTAATCCCAGGTGTTTCTGGTTCAATTCCTCTTATGCTGCTATTCTTGAAAATGCCACCATTCTCTAATTACACAGTCAACTTCCCCCCTCCCTCCAATTAGTAATAATGACTATCACCTACATATGGTTTTTTTTCCTTTCTGAAGAGGCACATCTAATTCTCCTATGAGAAATTGATATCTACTATTTTTATTTGCTATCCAAATTAAACCTGATGAATGTAATATGTACCTAGTATGTAGCTGGAATTTAATCCCCTCAAAATAAAAGCACTTGTAAAGTTGTGATGTGTTTCAGACTACATTGTCCCAATAATTGTCTTGTTAAAATAAAATTATATAAATTTTGTTAAATTTACTCTGGAGGTATAAAATTACAATAGTGACCGTATTTTTCGTTTTGAGCCTGTGAAGAGAAAGGAAACTTGGATAACACCACGGATTCACCCTTGACCATGTGTTGGAAAGATTTGCCACTAGATGACGCCTTGATTCTGTTCATCTCTCTTTTTTCCCTGTCTTATGACTGGACCTGAGATCCTGAAACTATTTCTTTAGTAAATCCACCTGGGAAAGAATGCTTTTCACGTATTTTTAAGTGATTAAAGTAATTACAATTATTGCTAATTTTAATTCCAGCCTGTTCTGGTCATCAGTTTTCTTGTTTGTTATACTGATAACTTATCTGTCTTGGACAAAACCCCTTTTAAAAATAGTTTTTCTTCATACATGTTTTTCATGTTGCTCTGCTTCACAACTGTAACTTAAAAGTAGAAGCAGGTCAGGACATTGTCCTTTATACCACCTATGAACAGCCATTTAGCACGTCTGGATAAAGGCTTGTATAAATACATTTCATTTAGTGGACACTTTTCCTTACTAGGAGGGTGGAGGGTGTGGGGAGAACAAACTATACTTCTGTAAAGCATTTTAATACTGGCATAATTCTGCATTTTAAGATATGTGCTCAAAAAAGCTATCACTGATCCTGGTACTAACAAGTAAATAATTCCAATGTGGACCAGGCCAGATAGAGACTGAAATCTTCTGTTTAACCACAGATTAAGGCAAGTGTTGTAGTTCCTACTCCTCATTTATTAGTCTCTGCACTGAAGAACTTCAGGTCTGTAGTCTGTGATACACAGCAGGTAACCGTAGTATAACAAATGAACATGGATCAGCTGTTCCACAGTAAAATACATGCATGTTTCTGCCCAGTAGTTTCTTGTCATTAGTATAAGGAAAATCACAACAGCTTCCCTTTCAATGAAAGAGAGGGCATTTCTTCATTTTTGGTTAAGCAGTACCTAGGTGTAAAAATCTGCAGGTGGATAGTTGCATGCGAGCAGGTCCTGGCACCAAGTTGACCAACAGTAACTACTTCCTTTGTGATAAATTTTGTATGCGTCAAAAGGCTGCACTAGGCCATCCTTCACAAAAAAGTCACTATAACAGATCTTTTAGGGTAGGACACTGCCATGTTCCTATGCATACTTGTCTGTTTTGCTGACAAAATACAGCCTCATTAGGTGGGTTTGTAACAGGAAAAGATGCTATCCACTCTTTGAATCTTTTACAGTATTTAACAACACACTTTAATTAAAATGCTACCTGTTTTTTTTTTTATGTGAACTATTTCATGACAACTGATTAATATTGTTACTTTAAATGTAATAGAAATCAGTTCTGGAGTTACTTGCAGGGCTTCTCAGAGATGGAACTAGGAAGACTGGCTCTAACTGGAATTAGAAGCTGGGAGCTTGTATAAAATAACCCTGGGACCAGTATTATTTTGTCATCAGTACTTTTGGAGACTGTATATTGGCTAAGATAATTCTGTTGTTCACAAAAGTGACTTGATTTCGACAAAAAAAAATGGGCTTTCCTAGCTTACATCAGATTTGTATTTATACTTCTAGTGACAAAAGGAGGTTTCTGGCAATAAGCCTTTGCAGCATTTACTAGGCTTTTCAGGATTTTTTTACTGTGTGGAAGGTGATAGTACAAAAAAAGATTATACTTTCTGTATTACTCATTTTATTTAAAATATGAGTATGTACTTTCTCTTCTAAAAAAATAATCATTAAAACATTTGTCTTCAGAGAAGATGGTGCAAATTCTTCTATGGCTTCAAGTAACTTCATATAGGGCCATAGAACACATTAGCATTAAGTATTTAAGAAAGCTTACCTGTATCGTGCATTAGATAGGACAGGCCCACTGTGTTTTGCAGCTCATTTCATCATACAGTGATGTGGTTACAATCTTACACATTAGGAAGAGCTACATTAACCAAGATATATTTTTTCCACTCTCTAATTACTACTGCCATATAATAAGACCCAGCATTGAACTAGATATTGAAGGTCTCAGATTGAATAAAGATGTCCTTTGGCATCTTTTTTTAATACCTAATCATTATAATGCAGGGGGGGGGAAAGGATGATAAAAGCACTGGGCTACCTTTATGCTCTTCAGGCAGTGGATATTAATTACTGCTGATGCAGCTGACAGGAAAGGATAGGAGTAGTAATGGTTTTCATTACCAAAACCTAATGGAGTGGTCAGGAAAGAAAGAAAAATTGTAATCTTTTAACAATCTGAGACCAATTGATTGAAATATTTCCATATTTTGTTCTTAGTCCAAATGGAATCCAGAAAATCATCAAAACATGCAGCAGAAAGGCTCTAGTATTGGTATAATATCTGAGGAAGTGATTTAGACTGTAACTGCTTAAGGTGCAACTGACTGTTCTGTGTGAATTCTGTGACTGCAGAACTGTATCCAGCGTATGGTTTTTGGAGTCTTGACTGTTACTATTGTTGGTAATCTAAGCAAAGGACTACAGACATTTTATTTTGCAGGCCCAGATTTTCATACAAGTCATTGCGTTGTTTTTATATCCAACACAGTGATGCTGATTTATTCTATGAAAGAATTTTAATCTGTGTCTAATCCCATGAGGAAACAAATTTGCAGTGAGAGGTCAATTATTTGAGCATTTTTTTTACCCTATTCCAAGGTGCCAAAACATGTTTCATTGGAAGATTCCTAACACACTATAGGTCTCATTTTATTTAAGTTACTTGCACTAGCACAGCTACAGAATTCTTTCATATACTTAATAAATAAAAACACATATCTGAGAAGTTACCATAGTGTCTTCATGCACAGCCTTGCTTATAGTTTGAAATCTACAGTAAAGTGAACATATTTTTCTTTCTTTATGACTTTGGGAAGGACTGGCTTTCTTCTTTGAAACAAAAGACAAAGAGATACTGTATCAAGAGAACACAGATACTTATCCTTATGAAAAATCTGTAAATCCAAGTCTGATCACAAGGACCCGAATCTTCATTGCCTTGCACTGCTTGCTGTGTCAATGGTACATCACGAGGTTTGAACTACTAAAGTATGCTCTGAAATTCCTTTGAGTCAACTTGTTCCATGGTAGAGGTTCAGGCAATTGGTATGAGATCATCTTCTGACAAATATTACCCTCTCATAGTACTGCATTGCCCTTGTAGAATCTCATAATACTGGTACAATAAGCTAAGGGGAGGCAGGTAAGAAGAGGTGTAACTCAAACAATATCCCTGTTGCTGTGAGCAGATGATGCATCTGGAAGTCCAAATCAGGGCAAGGGCTGGAGCTGTCTAGACTTCCACCGGGGACCACATTGGATCCTGCAGCCCCATGATCAACAGTTAATTGATTTCTGCCACTGTGATTTAGTCACAGTCAGTGTTGATCTTTCTCTGCTGCAGAATCACTATACAATTAGCATAGCAGTAGAAAATCTGGTTCTGCTTCCTGGTTTAGATGGCACAAGTTCACTAAAACAGAAATAGTTCAGTTATGATCATACAAAACCCTTCTCTGGAAAACACTTATTTTCCTTTAGTGACTTCTGATGTGCTAACATTTTAACTGAGTGTTTGTGTTTTCTGTGTATTCAGTTTATGCCATCAAGGAAAGCAATTTGCTGTAATGCTACTCATGGCACCTATTAGCAGCAAACAGCAATCTGTGTTTTTAAAGAACCAAGGCTGTTATTTCACAAAGGGAGCCATTCAATTCTGCCTTAATCCTCTAACCAGTAAAGCTCATCTTCCAGGTGTTACTCCTGACTATTTACTGATATTGGTTTCTCAAAAATGTTTAGAAATTTAGAGTCAAATTTAGATTGTTGTTCATGATTTATTAAGAAAAATGCAATATTATGTATATCTATATCAATAAATGTAAATTCTCAATTTTGATTTAACAGAAAAAATTGCCATATGCTACATGGTTTTGGTTTCAGTTGCATATTTTGATCATCTAATTTGAAAGATGAGTGTTTAAGTTAAAACCCCTGTTCCTAATCATTCAGGAAGTTTATTGCATTCTTTTGTTGGATCTTTGAAGCAGATATCAATAACAGTGAAAAGTGATAAACACTTTCCTGACAGTGATACTTTGAATGCATTAAATTCTGCAGCTCCATAGTCAGTGTTATCAGTAGATATGCATGATCTGACTCAGAACCTGATCTGGCTGAATGGAATGACTCCACAGAAGTCTTCTGACTTAATTAGAATATGTACTGTCATCTGTTGTATTGCCATTTCTATTTAATGATGTCTGAAGCGCTGCAGTGTGAGGTATAATTAAAGCAAGTGTGATATTTAGAGAATAACTGAGAAAATTTTTGCAGCTATTGAAAATCTTGTCAGATTAATTTTATTTAAAATCTCATTTTCACACAATGATTTCTTCTGATCTTCACCATCTGCATAACAAGTGTAATCAGGAAGCTGAAATTAAAATATCTGCAACCTCTGACATGAAAGTCAATCACAAATGAAACCTGAGAAGAATGTGTTCTGGTGGGGAAAAAGAAAAAAACTTCTGAAGAAATCCTTTCTATTAATCTCTCCCCACCAAGGCAAAATATTACCCTTGCTTAAAAAAGTACAGATAGATGCGTTTAAACAAATTAATGGTGAAATGCTATTTGTCTTCATCAGATCTTGAAGTCAAAGCTGATTTAGAAACCTCCAAGTTTCTTTTACAAACAGCACATCAGCAGAGCACATAGAATATATACGGCAAATTTGAAAGCCATTCTGTGGAAATATGTGACCCTCCAGAGCTTAACAGAAAGATGGCCTCTTAGGAGCTGGCCACAGAACAATGTTGGTGGGAGCATTTACAACATTATCCTGCAGCATTTCCCCAGAGTGTTGCTTTCTTCTTTTAACAGTTGATAAGAAAATGCTCATTGACCTTGAGGGAGAAAAATTGACTCCATGCAGAGGGTTTTTACAAATTCCACCATAAATATTTCTTACACGTACCTTTGTCCTTGTCTGTTGAAAAGTCCAGTGCCAGGTAATGGTACTGACTCTGTCCAGTACTGTACTCACTACAAAGTGCTTTTGTTACAGTACAGGCTTTTCTGTTGTCTGGATCAGAAGGTTGCTGGTAAATTTCCTTCCTGTTAACTGTAGTTGAGTAATATTCTCTGTGAGGAAAAGAATCAATGCAAATGGTAATCCTTCAAAACAGCTGAGACAGCACTGCATGCCAGAGGGCTGAAAAACTCGAGTGAGTATCCTCTGATTTACCAGTGAGATCTGTTCCCCCTCTGCAAGTATTTAATCTGCTGACAAGGAGATAAGGGACTTTGTACAGCTTAGAGACCAATCTAACATCACAAATACGACACAAACAAGTATATATATACATGCCTTTGGAAGCAATTGTAATGCAACAAAATTAATATCTCCAGTTCTGTGCATACAATTGTAAAGGTGCTGTAAGTTTCTACGTATCAGTATGTGTGGGAAGAAAATGCTGTTCTGCAATGTAAAAAACCTTGCACATTTGCTCACTCCCTGTTAAAGCCTTAAAGAAAACTGATGACAAA
Source organism: Loriculus beryllinus (assembly GCA_039877255.1). NCBI lineage: Eukaryota > Metazoa > Chordata > Aves > Psittaciformes > Psittacidae > Loriculus > Loriculus beryllinus. Next base: position 5,516 of record JBCJKH010009402.1, on the reverse strand, counting down.
AGTGGCCAGATCCAGTTTTCTCCTAATGAAATTCTACTGAAGTGCACAATGGCCTACTTCATGAACTTCCCTACAGTATTCATTAGATAAAACCAGTAAACATAATAAGAAATCAATTGGAGAATGCTTCCTTTCCATCTGCAAACTCACCCATTGTGATTTATTGATAGCTCTTTGTGCTACATGAAAGCTTTTCCTTTGTTTTCTGATTTGGTGTGAAGTTATGAAACCCTGTGTCATGCAGGCTTACTCCTGCCAAGAACCAGCTATGAGAAATGTCACTGATTAAAATGTGCACATTTTGTTTCCCAGTGATTACTTTGTTCTGATAACATTTTGAAAGCTTAATGAACTGTGGTACTTCCTATCCTAGTAACTAGCAGAGACTTAGAAAAAGGAATTGAATATATTTCTAATTGAAAGTCAGGGTGAGGACTGAATAAATAAAAATAAGGAGTTCATCAACTTCAACTGCAGTTTTTTCTATGTGAACTAACATTAGAGCATTGTTTAGCTGAAGTACACAGGAAGTTTGATACCAGTCAACTTCTATCAGGAGAAGCAAGGTCCAATTAATAAAAATATCCCTATATACACACCTCTATGTCCATGGCCATGTAAGTAGTAGTGACTTATTAATCTGATATGGGTTTTTGCAGATGTAACCTTGTAATCAGCTGGGACACTGTCTCACTGCTTTCCTGTCCTAAAAGATAGGAAAGCAGTGAGAGAGTGGGAAGGCTAAGAGCAGGCTGGGATGGGGAGAAAGCATATATCCTCATTTCTGCAAAGTGTTTTTTCACATCTCTTCTCCAATTCCCTACCATGGATCTGTTTAGTGAATTGCCACTCCTCCCATACCAAACAGAAGATAGGGGCCTGTGGACAATATGGAATTGAAATGGTGATAAAGTTTATGAGAAAGTTTATATATTTGCAAGGCAAAGTTGTACGAAAGACAGGATATTTTATTAGAATAATTCAGACGGTTGGGAAAAACCAGATGAGCTTGTGGGCATACAAGCCCTTCTTCAGTTCTGTGGAATGTGTGTGTTTTGTTGAATAATTTCTATTTACTGAAGTAATGCTCACCATCTGTGGTTAACTTAAACTTGCCTTTAGCAAAGAACATGAATTCCTTTGAAAAACCTGAAATAAAATGTAGAAGAGTTGTATGGAAATGACTTTTCTTTTTAAAGTCTCTGAAAGGGAGGTAGAAGGTGAAGATTGCAGCTGGGTACAGGCAGTCTGTATGTACTCTGCAGTTTTTCTCCTACAGCCATAAGTATGCCTTAGTTTGCACATCATGGAGCAACTCTTGAATATAAAGTTTGCTTCAAACAGCAGATTTCTCCACTGGGTTTTTTAGTAGGATGCCAGCTCTAGCTGGAGTTTAGCAGCATTGTCAGCGATTCACTTTAGGAACATATTAAGGAGGTACAGCATTTCACATTGGCAAGGAAACCTGATCAGGTGGTAATCACCAGCAGCTATAGACATGGGCCAAATTCAAATCAATCACCTGGATGTGAAAGGCCATGTATCATATTCAGTGAGACATTCTGTTGCCTGAAACTGTGGACTTTGTGATCCAGAACTGAATTAAATAGAAACAGTCCAATGAATGCCCAGTTTCACTCAGTCATCCAAATATTATAATATTACAGATACTATGGAGAGATACACTGTGGTCGAGATCATTGCAACTGTTAATTTTCAGCTTTGTCACTGCGAGACATTCCTCTGGAAATGATTAAAAATATGTAGAAAAGCATGATTTGAAAGACAATTACTTTTATTTAACTCCAGACTCAAATACAAAGGAATTCATGATGTTTGTAACTGTTGGATGTTGTTTCTATAAAATGTGTTTGTTTCCAGAAACAGGCATAAAATACATTTGCAAGGTGGTGTTGAAGAATTATTGCAAATTCGGCTTGGCTCTTCTCTTTAGACAAAACATAACAGCATAATGGTGCAGCTTTCTGATCAGTTTTATTTTTTCTTCTTATATACCTGATGGCACACCTGGTCTTCACATGTCAGTTCCTACAGTATTAAAACAATTAGTTAGTATGTAGTGGTACAAGTCATATTTACATACGCAGCACATCCTGCCAGAAATCACTACAACTGAGCCACTGCAATAAAAAGATGTGTTTATGAAGAAGAGATCAAAAAGAATAGTGTATTATATGTAACCAAACAGCAGGCATGCACCACATGTTGCAGTAATTAGATTTTGACAGTTAAACTGAGCTTTAAGAAGCATAAACATGAAAAATGCATAAAAATTGCTTTTTAATGCAAGGCTTTCTCATGTTCTTTTGTTAAAACAATATACTGTAATAGTTAATAATTCACATTATCTCATAATTATAAGAAGCCGTGAAACAAGGAATTAAATAAAAAAAGGAGGATGCTTTGAACAGATGAGGACGTTTGCTTCAGAGACATGCCCAAACCATCTTTCAGGGGCCAGAACAGCACAACATTTTTGCTCAGTGTTGCAACTGACCCCTTAAAGGTTGGCACACATGTACACTGCAATGCAGTCAGTTTGGGTAGTCTTCTCATTAACCTGTGCCAAATCAGACTTTGAAGTGAGCTGCAACTGGCTTTTTGTCGAGCAATACTGTTTCTGAGGACTTGTAAAATCTACTTGATCTCTCTGTTTTTGCCATTCTTAGCCTGAATCCTGGTGCTAGCACGTAGAACCTTTGTTAGATCGGGTTTTGGATATGTGTTAAAATAGCATGTTTTCCATGCTATTTGTGTACTGAATAGTTTGCTTTGGCTTTTAGTTGGCTTTTAGTTAAGTGGCAGGCAGCGTTCTTCCACTCATTGCTTTGATCTCCCAAGCATACAGACTTGAGACAGTGTGCCTGGGCATACCAACTACCTGTAGGGCACACTTGTGAAAGAGTAGGTATTTAGAGGCAAATCATGAGACAGATCAATGAGCTCTGCTCCATCATCTTTCTCCACCCAGCTATTGCAGCACCCAACATTATCATGGCCTTTTCTTGATTGCTTTCCCAAGAAACTCTGGAATCACTAGCATATGTATCTATATTTTTGAAATCTTTCTGGGCTTCATTCCGTATTTCCTGCACAGGCTCTTCTGGCCTAACTTGGACTCACCTCATTTAGCATTGGGCTCCAGCTTACTAACTCAGATGTATGAATGTTTCAAATTTTTTCTTGTACTAGCACACAATAATTGCAATGTAGCTTGTTTACAGGATCCTCTTGAATACCAAGCAGTTTCTGATCTGTGTCACACCACTGTATGCTAAAATTGCATAGTGATTCTTCCAGAACAAAATGGCATTTTTCTTGCAATCTGTCCCATGCTGTTTGGGGTTTTGTTGGGTTTTGGTTTCTTGGGTTTATTTTTCCTACCACCGATGATACAAGGATGAGCTGATGTTAGAGGTACAATGTAACAGGAAGGGTTAATAGCTGAAGGGCAGTGGACTGGAGCAAAAAAAAAAAACCAACTCTGAAGGGTTATGACTTAACTGGGAGCAAGTGGAAAGAAATAGATCATTCCTGAGTTGTAGCAGAGGGGGAATTTCCTCAGAGCTCAGTGACAGGAGCTGTCTAAATAAAGATCATTCAAACTAGAACAAGTAACAAACCCCTTGAAATGGAAAACCACACTTCGTTGCAGTGTCAGTTATGTACTGCAAAATCTGTGTAGCAGCCCTTACCAGATGCAGTAGGTCTCCTTCAATCCAGTGCTTCCAGCCCCTGTTTTTCTTTTCACCTTTCTGAACACACACCAGTTTGTCACCATCCCAGGTCACTAGTGTCTGCATGAATCAGATAATTAACTCAGATGTGTTATCAAGAAGTTTATCAGTACATGAGAATAAGCTCACTCAAACAATGAGAAGACACAATTCCCTACCATTCCCTACCTTCCTCCTAAAACCCCCCAAAGCAGACATTCAACCAAAACCTGGATGCATTCAAGATGACAACAGGATTTTGATGTGAAGCTTTTACAGTGCTTTGCTGTCATTTCCATGCATTTCTTCACATACATGAATATAAAGTGTTCATACTAACTAGTGACTTGCTGGGTGAATTAGCACTTGTGCCTTGAATGTAAATCGTCTTTTTATTTTCTTGCCATTTAAAGCTATTAATAAAAAGATTCAAAGGCTTGATGTGGGGCTTATACCAACTAGTGCAGTGCTAACTCCTTTTCTAGCTCTGCATCAAATAACAAATGGAAGTGTATGTTAATATAATCTCATGCAATAAATCTATTTATATATTGTTGTGCACTTTCACAAATGACCTTTAAAAAGGAACGATCATAAGCTGGACAGCATGCTCTAGCTGACCCTGCTTGAGCAGACTAGGTGATGTCAAGAAGTCCCTTCCGTCCTCAGCCATTTCATGATTTGGTGTGATTCAGTCTATCACTAATAAACAGGACAGTGGGCATGCTGATTCTTGTCCAGGAGCAGGATGACCATATCTGTAAGAAAAAGTTCTCTTTACAGGCTAAATTATCTACTCAGATAAAGTAAAGTATATTCAAAGCAACTTTGTTTGAGTTGTTTTAGATTTGAACCATTGTACTGTAGCGAGGTATTTAACCACGTATCACAGGCAAATCCTCATTGGAGACCAGTTACAGTCCGTGGAAGTTCAGTTATTAAAAAGCTCCCTGAGTATTGGGAACTTAATTTATTTTCTAGTTCAGCACTGGGAGATTTATTTCTCTTTTGAGGGAGCTTTCTATTAATAACAAGACAAAACTCATTCCATTTCACTTAACTTCTCTCTTATTTACAGAGTTTTTAAACTACATGCTCTTTAAATTATCCATGCCCTCTTTACATTTAAATGCTGCCTAGCAGTTTTATTACCTTCATCTACTTTCAATGTGTCTGAGGCATTCTTTTGTTAATAAAATGACTGGAAAATTCTTTTATAGCAGTCCAGAGAATAATGGCATGACTTGCTTCCTTGTGTCCCCCTCCTCTTGTTAGAGACAAGTAACATGATTTGTTTAAGAAAGAGTATTAGGCAAAAATGATTAAACCAAGGAGGGTTATCAATGTACAAGCTGTGCTTCCAACCTTCCTTCCAAATATCTGATAATGAAGAGGAGAGTCTGAAAATTAAATGATTTTGCACAGAAAGGCAATGGCTTTGGTAGTGGTGAAGAGTACTAGTCAATGGATTTAAGGAGCAGTGCAACTAATGAGTCCTTAGATACTCAACAATGCCTTCAAATGATCTAAAGAGATGTGGGAGCTATGTTTCAAAGCATAAGGTCTGTCACAAGAATATGTCCCACCCAGTGGAAAAGAATGGGTCTTACAATTTTGTGGCTTGCAATGCTGTAAATGAGAAGTAATTTGGAAGAAGTAGTAGGAACTACGCTGCATCAAGTTTGAGAATGAAAAATGATCCACAGTGAATAAGCAATGTCTTCTGTTTGATTTGTGCCACTCTAGTGAAGGATAATGTGAGTTCAAATGTAAACACGT
>JBCJKH010009398.1:8806-29795 GCA_039877255.1 Loriculus beryllinus | reverse complement strand
AAGAGTGCAGAGGGCTCTTAAGTACTATTTTTAGAACAATGCCGCAACAGATTTACACACAGAGAAAAACCCCTCCTAGGCTGGAGAAATAGTGCTCTGTCCTCACCCATGCACGTGTATGGGAGGTACTGACTGGAATCTCACTAAGATGGAAGACAGGGAAGGACTGTAGTCAAAGTCAGAAGGACCACTGTGAACACGTAACCTAATAAAACAGGCTGCATAACACAGATATAGGAAAGTGGAAAAAAATGTTCCTGTTTGTATCATAAAAAGAGATGTTTGGTGGGTTTTTTTACATGCATATCCCAGTACATCTGTCATATGAACCATGTTCAGGAGGCAACAGGACTTACAGGTTTTCCACTAGCGGATATTTTTTCTATCCACTGAAACTGGTGCACCGCAAAGCATACTAAGTATGTGCTCATGGGAACTGATTTTTCAAAAGTTGTCCGATTCCAGTTATTGCCCAGCTGTACAGTTTGCTGCAGAAATGGAAAAATAATTAATTTGATTTTTGGAATTGCAAACACATGCAGAATAGGGTACAATATGTCTTTAAATGCTGAAACTACATAAGAATCATAAATCACCTCTCCAGATTCACCTCTTCTGGCATTCCAGTGCTGATGGCATGAGAACAGATAAAATGGGTTTTTTTCCTGCAATACTGCAATACATGAAATAGGACTTTGTTTTTCTGCACTAAAAACCTTTACCTGGTTCTAATTTTCATCAAGGATTTGAAATCATTCAGATGCGGAGGCATTTTGCCAGCAGTTTTCCAGTGTATGCTAGTGTGTTTTGTTCTTGAAATAGTTGTATAAAACAACATCACTTTGGACAGGTTAGAGAAGAGGCTGGATTCTCTCCTCTCTTAAATATATGCATCATGTAGGAATCAGGGACTGCAGAGATGCTACTTAAGGTAAAGACAAGCCTAATGAATATATTCTGAACTTGTATTCAGTACAAGTTAGCACTGCTAGTTGGTGGATTGTTTATCTGCACATAAGGTTTAGTTCTGATCATAGTTTTTATATTTTAAATACCATTCCTGATTTTCCCAAATGTCCTCAACTCTCAACTGAACTCTATGACCAAACCTGCAACCTGTTCTATGTGATTCATCCTCTAAATATTTACTTCTGCTCTTCATTATCTGCTGTTGCAGGTCTTGTAATTTTTTTTGTGGTTCTGACTGGATGACTAACTTAAACAGGTAGAAACAAATAACATATAAAAGATACTAACCTTCTACTAGATACAATACTTCATGAGATGTGATTATTGCAAATACAACGTAAATACAGCACAGATAATAAATGTTAGATGTAATATGAGCATGAGTCCATGAGCAGAAAAATACCAACCCTTTTCACAAATTTATTTTTTCACAGAGGTATTTTCAGTCTACTTTTACACTATTTGACTCATTCTGTCTCTATTTTGATATATTTTGCTCTTTCAACAAAGTCAGAACTACACTAGAAAAATAAGATGTAACTCCAGTGAAAAATGCAAATGGAATATACGAGTTTCTGAATTTGCTGAGTTGATTTTGCAGTGCTGATTATAAAGCTCCACACCACCAGGACTGCTGCAGGATGTGTCACACACAGAGTATGTGCATTTACAAATGATTACATTGTCACCCATTTAAAAGATTTCCCAACAAGCTTTCACTGCTAAGAACAGAGCTACTGACCTTGTGAGCACATATGAAAAAACGCCCTGCTATCATCCATTAGTCAATCCTGAGTATGAACCCAGTATAATATACATTTCCCTGCTTGTGCTTGGATTTTAGAAGATTAGTCAACAAGTGATATCTAGCCTTTTGAATTTGAAAGCTTATTTTTGTACATCCATATTAGAGGCAAGGTGCGCATATAAAGATGTAAAGTAAATCTCAAAACTGACTAAATCTCCACAACATCTAGCCTCATCCCCTTGCTTCCCTTGCCAGTACTCTCACTTATCTGAGGTCTGAAAGGAAAGGTACAGCAAATACCCTTCTTTCATTTGTTGTTCATCGAAGTGCCTGATGCTCTATCATAGAAAGATTTTTAATAGCAATAGGTCAGAACTTTAAGTTTGCAAAGAGTCTGGGAGGCAGCTGTAGCAGATTGGTAATAGTTCTGCAGCTGCATTGTTACGAAACAGTTAAGGTTTAGGGGGCTCTTTAAATAAAGCAGCACATATTGAAGCAGACCTTTGTTTTCTGGGTGAGGAAGTGATTGGGAAGATGCAAATGTCAACAGCCTGGAGGCTGGAAGCTCTTTATTTATTTCTCCCTTTATTTATTTTTTTTTACTTGGCACTTTATTTCCCACTTCAGAACGTATCTATTAGAAATTATACATTGGACTACACATTCAGTTAAGCTATTCATTAGAAACTCTCTCAGATGAAAGCCATTCAATCTTCTTCCAGAAGGCCCAGAGGTAAATAATTGATGCCATTGAATTTCATAAAAAACTTGGAATTTGAACCACCAGGTCCAAAAATAGATTAGTTAGGAAATTATATTCATGGTGGACTGACAAATGTCCACACTCATGATCTGACAGATGGGATTTTAATTTCTGTATTATTAAAAATAATCCTGGACTTTCTTGCTAGAATGATCCTTTGCCATCAGATTATGATCAGCAGACCCTCACTTTGGGTTGTTATGTTGTTTCAGTGAATATTTTGGAATTCCATCTGGGAAGCAGCTGTCTTCCAGAGCACTCCTTCTCAGAGTCCACCTGCTTTGACTGAAGAACCTGCCATTACCTATTTATAGTTAGTGAGGGATGCTTATCTAGAATATCTGAACAGAGGGCCAGCTAGCAGAAGGCAGAAGAGATGTTTCATTTCTGCTTTGAATTTGGCTCTGTGTTGCCATGTTGTGTGCTTGTGGACCACTGGCATTCCTAACCAACCAGCCAGTCCTGTTTTATGGAATATCTATTAACCATTCACTTTACAGTGTCTGGATACTACAATCTGTGAATACGCAAGGACCTTGTGATCCATGTTACCTTTCCAGTGCCCTTATAATAAGAACCATTTCACTTAGGCAGCAGAGCTGGGAAATACGTACCTGTACTGGCATGTTTGATAGTGCTTGGTATGTGTCCTGATGGATGATAGATATGTTGTAAGTTGCCTTTTTGTTGGGCTCGTCAAAGCAAGGAAAAGATTTCCGTGCATCTGTCGGTTCATGATCTGTAGCCGCAATGCTCCTTAAAAAAACAACACATTGGCAAGCCTTCATTACATACCTTTTAAATCCCATCTGCAATTTCTAAGCACAATTCTAGCAATATCATAAACTAAAGTCAACTATAAATAGTTGTATGTACTTGCACATTCATAAAAGCAGGGGACATCAGAAATGCAGAAGCTGGCATCGTATAGGCATACATAACATGTATACCCCAACATCTGTCATCAACATTCTCTAGACTTCAGAGCAAAAGCTAAAATCCGTTGCTTATCATCAAAAATTTTTAGGAGCCAGGCAAAAATTTTTCTCACCTTCCTCACGAGCTTTCCCATTGATTTATGTGTCTAAAAAATAAACTACTGATGTTATAATCTGAAAGAAAATTAAGGTTATGGTATAGGGATGTTTACTTCAGTCACTCTATGTGACTTAAGTCTTTTACCCACTAGAGCAGATGTTGGGATTGGAGTCCTGGACATCTCCTGAGAAGACACTTTGGAGTTGCGTGAGTGCCCCTAAAATCTCATCCTATTTGTGTGGGTCTTTTTCTGCAGTTACCAGTTACCATTTTCTGCTGGTACTTCCTTGATTCCATTGATAAAACTGCTGGAGGAAACATGTAAAGTTCAGCTGAACATCACAGTATGCAACTGATGCTATGCTAGCTGTGTTGGGGGGGTTTAGAAAGTCATCTCAGTTATTCAAAAACAACTGGAAGAGCTAGACAATAAGGGTCATATAAAAAATAAGGTGAAATTTATGAACATTCATATTATGTGATTACTTCTCACAGTAACATCAGGCTCCCACATACAGTAGCAGAGCATATTCTCCAGTGATTGATGGTGAAAGGGATCACAGATGCTTCTTCAATTAATCTGGAATGTTGAGCATTTTCTGACAGCACTTCTACAGCTGCTCTAATATTAAGGTAGTTTTTCTTTCCAAAAAGTAATTAAAAGTGCGCATCGTAAATTACTGATCTGCAGCAATCCTACAAGCTCACTTGACAAACAATTTTTCAATGTTTCTGTTGCCCTTGGCATTTCCCTGTGACAGTTAAATACTAAACTGGTCTTTAGGAACTTGTAGCAGCAAGGGTCATTTACAAGCCTGATGGAGGTAATATGTCTGAGTTCTTTCTATTCATGTTCATAGGAATAGTAACTCAAAAGTTCATGGGCAGAAAGCATAATGAACATTCACCTTAACATAACTTCAGGCTCAACAGAGTTTCTTTTTTTGCTTGGTAATTTTTTTTCTTTATGTCACCCTCTACTTACTGTAGGATTTGAAAGCTATTTCACAACTAAGTTAACTTAAGTCCCCAGGGCAATGCTTCACAGCTATTGCTTTAAAAATTGGCTCTATGTTTTGACACATTTATATCTTGTTCCTTCAGACTGATAACACTGTGATATCTCTGTTGATTTATAAGGTGATAATCCATCTATCCTCATATATTTTTGGAGGCAGACAGCCTCCACATTTGCTGATTTGTGCATCCGCAGTGCAAAACCTTAGCACTATGGGATAGATGATAAGTCCAGGCTATGTCATGCATAGAAGTGGCACTAGAAACATAAAATACCATTTACTTTCACACTGTATAATGTAGGGTTTGGATAAGATTTTCTTCATTGCTTGGTGGCTTCTGCCTTTCTACTTGCTGTTGATATCCAAACCTTTAAATGTGAACTGGAGGTGACAGTTGTAAATATCATAGTAATAAGGAATGAGGATCTGGCTGAGACTACATCCAGCTGTTGTTCCCAAAATAAAACAGTGCTGCATTTAGAACCATGATGAGTTTCCACCACCACCCCTCCTTTACTATTTCCAAAGCAGAAAGAGTTGTGCAAAAAACTCCTTCCCTTGGGATAATTAAGGCATTTTTCCCCTAGTCTTTCCTAAAATCCAGATTCACTGCTTCTTCTGAGAAAATTTTCTCCTTGAAGAAGAAATCCGGAAGTGCTAGACCTGTATGCTAAAGAGTGTTCTGCCTTTCCCTGATCAATCAAACCTTAAATTCAAGTCTCTCTGTTAGACATGTGCCCATCTGAGTATATTTTATAAGCGTCTTGTTTTCCTCATATGGAGGACAGGGGGAATTCCTATAAAAGAGAAGCCATACCTTGTCACTGATAGTAATGCAAAATAAAAGAAAAACAGCTGTTGTGACATTTTTGTATTATCTGCAAAATTAACAAAATTAAAGGGGGTTTTAGTACATTCCTTGGGAGTTAAAAGAACTCAATACATCAAGTAAGCACTGCTGTTGTGCTCCTTTCTGTAAAATATTTGAGAATAACATATTTATGCTCACTGCATCATGCAAAGTAGGGAAGAAATGTTGCTCCCCTTTCATCAAAGGGGAACTGATATGCAGAGAGTAGCAGCCTTACAAAAGGACTTCAGTTCTTACAGCTGGAATTGGGCACCCACAGGAGGATCTAAGTAGGTGAGTATAAATCTGCATTCTCAGATTTTATGCTTTCATGCTTCCTACCCACATGTGCACATCAATTTAAATAATTGTGTTCCCAAGGTATCTCAAGATCCACTTCTGAGCATGTCCAAAAGCACCTTTGTCCTAATGGGGATTGTGTGATCTGTTTGAACAGGATTCCCAAATGAGGCATTCTTCTCCCTAAGCCTCACAAGGATACCAGACTTGCAGGTGTCTACCTGTTTTCCATGACATGTGGTGGGACATTTGAATCTAAGCAAAAGCAGAGCCTGGACATGTGCCCAGTTTGTAAACAAAAGGCATTATATCAATGCTTTGGCAAACCTTTGCCTTCACAGATAGACAGCTGGGGAGCAGCTCAGCCCTGGGTTCTGACTTTCCAGTATTATAAAGTTGTTCAAAAAGTCCCACTGCTTCTAACACGAGGAGGCGTAGGTTAATCACATGTTGGATCTCGTTTTCACCTCAGCCCCCTTCTCTCTAACATCCACTATTAATAGACTTGCTTGACTTTTGCTATTACCCAATCTGATCTGTATTTACTTATAACATGACAAAAAGGGAACTATTTGGGTTGAAATTTTCCAAGGCTGATGTCTGCTTCAGGCAAAGCTGAAGTAAAAAAAGCTAATTCTAGTCAGCACTGTTTTTTAAGCAGAAAGCCAGGGGAAAATGCAGTTTCAATAAGTAATAAAATCCTTCTCTTGCCATCCTTCTTCACCCCATCCTATCACCTACCCCCAATCAGCATAGAAGCAACTTGGCTGGTGGTTGCTTTAATTTCAAAGCTGTACTTACCACTATTATGTACATTGCTTCTGCCCAAACATAACCACATGGAAAGCATTACAGAAATTACCATTCACTCATTCTTACTAAAGCCCATCTCAAGCTTAACAAACACACACTCAAGTTCCTTTTTGTATTGAGTGTGTCAGACTGCTGTCTAAGATCATCCTTGCAATTGTAGCTTTCAGCATTCAAATCAAGAAGTAGGAACCCTCTCAAAGTGAGCTCACATTTTATGCATTCTTTTGCTCATGAAGTTCTCTTTTCTTCCTAACGTCAGATGCTTGGTCATTGTCTGGACAGTATAGGACTGTCTGGATCTGAAGGATGGTCACTCACCTCTTCTGCTATGGAGACCTGCATTCTGGTTCTGCTGTTCTGGTCTTGTGACAGACCTGGGGCAATTCACTTAATATCTTGGTATCCGTCACTAATAAGAAGTAACACACCTCAACTTAGAAAGATGCTAACAGGTTACACTTTAAAATTCTGCAGGCATGTCAGATACTCAAAGCATAAAACCAAAGCACCTTCCAAGTCAGAGCAATACAAAGGTGGTATTTGGAGGAAAACAGTAGGGAAAGAGCTGTTTGCGGTCCAAGCTGTTCTTTACATGGCTTCTTCCCAGATCAGATAAACATGTTTAAGTATGAGCAATTAATGTTTGCTTTTTTTCCTCTGCTGCTTGGATTTTCTGCTCCTGGTGCCCATCACTGCTGCTACTCCTGGCATTGCCTGCCAGCAGCTGAATTGGAGCTGATGAGACTCTCACTCATGACAACATTATCCCAGGGGGGCAAACAAATGAAAACACACCAGTGTTTGTCTCCATGTTCTGCTACATGGCCTTGGAAAAATCTATCCGAGTTTATCTTCTAGACATAAAGGCTGGAATGAGTCACTTCAGAAATGTAAATAGTGAAAAAAATGAATGTTCTCTCCGTATGTTAACTGCAAAGAAATGCCCCTGAGCAGTGGGCAGTGGCTTTTTCAAGCTTCCACCTGAAACTAGTGCAAACCCGGGAAGTGGAATGGGTTAAATGAACTGGCAGAGGCTTTGTAATCTTTCAATAGCTGCTGACATATTAAAAAGGAAGATCTGGAGCACAAGAAAAATCCAAGTCAAAGATAACCTTAATTATTTGGACTTTCCTACCCATAATCTAAAGCAGTTGCAGAGGGGACAGAGAAGTCTGGATATTCCTCAGACTTACAACAAGGAGGCATGATGTCAAGAAAACTGTCACAAGAACATTTTACACTAAACCTGTTAGGTTGCAGAGTGACAGGAGAGAGCTGCATGCTCTTTATAAAAACAGGCCTCAATCCCTTCAGATCATTGAGAGAACCATTTGTAAAGCTCAAAGGCAACCTGGCACCAGTAGAGTTTGAAAAAGTTTTTCAGAATAATAATAACAAACCCCTCATCTCTCCAGCCCACACTCACTTGTCAGCAGCCAAAGGGTTTTGAATACAGCATCTTCCTTTGGGGAATGAGAAAATTAAACAACAGTCATGTCAGCAAAACAGAAATGTCAGCAAATTGGTGAGAGACAAGACTGAGAAGCTGAAATAGGAATAGAGCACGCCTGAAGAAGTAGAGAAGAAAGTGTAATAAATAAAAGAAAAGCTGCTTTACTTGGTAAGTCCGTTCTCAGTGTAGGTGGTCCTATAAAACCCAACCAGGGAACCATTCAGCCAGCCTTGAAACTTCAGGGTGAGTATATAGGGATCGCCTTCATCAGTGACAGAGAGCTCTGTTTCTGCCTTCATCACTATGTATTCTTGTGGCTCGTAACCAAAGCAGTCATTCACAGCAATTTGCTGTCCTGAAGATTTCTGGAGTGTCGGCATTTCTGTAATCTTGGTCTCTCGCAGGTGGAGCCACAGGTAGCTGGTAGATTTTTCCAAAGCAATAGAAATACTGACTGTCCCAGTGTAAGTATCTGTCTCCATTTCAGGCTTCACTTCCAGATCATAGTGGATAGGCTTGACATAAGTGGGCAGTCTAAAATTGGTCCAGTCTCCAGTCTCATCATTTCTAGAAGGACAGGGACTCAAGTCCACTGAGGGAGGAGGGTTTGTTGGCTGATCTGTTTCCCCTGAAGGTTGCTGAGATTTAGGTCTGCTCAATCCCACGCCAAGCCCCACAGCAAGACCTACAATGACCACGGTGCCACAAATGATAGCCACATGCTTTGTCTTCATGCAGTACCTCTTGGTCTTCTCATCCTCAAAATGCATGCCCTCCATCTCTGGTCCTGGGTCTGTCCTCAGAGGAAAACATTAACTGTAAAGAAGCTTATTAGTCACTTCAGCACTTGCATTCAGTAAACTCAGCAGACTTGGTTTGTATTTTAATAGTGTAGCTATAGCTGTTCTCTGCCCATCTCCCCCACCTCGCTTTCCATGAGACACTCAATTAATTAATGACAGCATGCATTTGGAGGAAATGTGAATGATCAAAAGGAGTGCAGCTGGGCTGGGAGATGGAGGGAACGGACACAGAAGAACATTGTTCCTGCCATGCTCCCCTTATAAGCAGTGCAACCCCACACCCAGCCCCTCCTGCTCTGGCCTGAGTTAAATATAAAACAGTGCTATGTTAATCAGCAGTTAGGAGATGGTCAGATGCCAAAGCTCTGTCAGCAGCTTTCAGTAAAGGTTTGCAGATAGAGGTGTAAGTGCTCCAAACCCTCAACCTTTGCTGCTACCTCTTCCTTTTTTTCTCCTGCTGTGTATCGTTTGGGTTTTCAAGGTTTGGGTTTTTTTACTTTTTCCTCTTACTAGCAAAGATTTTTCTTGAACTTCCACCCTGTAGTTTGGGAAATGACATCTCTGAAGGCTCAAAAATCCAGCAAAAATCACATACATCTTTCAAAGCCTTTTCAAATGTTTCCTGTCTTTTCTAGGCTCATTTAGCTTCACAGAGTAATTGGAGGCAGTCACAGCCTAAAGAATGCACAGAGGAACAATAAATTTTGATCACTTACTTCGAACTTTAAAACATGTTAAATTCCTCTTCCCCTTTCATAGGGCCAATTTTCGGGAGATTGCTCGTAACACGCATGCAATCTGGTAGCCTGGGATTGCATCGCTTTGTTGGGCTGTACAATTACAGTGCAGACTGTGAACTCTTGCTGTGAGGGACACTTCTAAATATGCAGTTATGTGATTTATGTACTAAAGATCTAATTTAGTATTTACTGCATGTCATCGCAATGTGGAGCTCAATCAAAAGAAATCAATTGAATAAAGCCTGATTCTGCTTTGTGGAACTTACTGTTAAGTAAGGCCTTGTTAAGCCTGGAAGCAAGGTGTTAATGCATTGTGAAACTGAGTAAAGCAGTAGTCTTGACCTTATTTGATGCTGAACTAAAGGAAAGTGATGTAGAATAGAAACCTCAGTCCCTGGATCTCTTAACCCTTTTCCTCCACTTATGGAGCTCACTTGAGCAGATCTGTAATCAGGCATATCAGTTTGGCTTCATGCCTCCTGTTTTAGTTTATTAGAAGAGGAGTTAACATCACTCTTCACATCAGTTACAAATCTCTGACTACTGCCTCTTTCTTTTTTTTTTTTTGAGATGGATGAATTTTCACCTGGATGGGTTGACTTAAGCCCTAGAAACAGTCAACATATGCTCTGAGTGAGATGCATTGAATCAGGGAAGGAGCTTTTCCAGGATAGACTTATCCAGTCTGTTTAGAAATGGATCTGCTCACAAGCTTTATAAGTCTCCCTCTGAAATGTCACCAGCCATGGGGAACTTTAGCCACCCAGTCAGCATCAGCACTCTTACAGCACACTACTATTTGGATAGCATCTTGTTTTAAAGGCAAGATTTTCCAAAAGGAACTGAGAAAATAAAAGTCTTTTTCTTGCAGAGCATCAACTCTTACGCAGATACTTCCAAAAGTGAAAAAACAATGAAAAAAAAAAATCAAGCAGAAAGCAAAAAATCTGTTTCACATTATGTCTGTTTTTATTGTTTCTCATTTCTTTGCTATGATCAAAACTAGATATGACATGAGAAACCAGTGCCCTTTAATGGATTGGGTAAGAATTTAACTTCTAGAAACAGAGCCAGCATTGAAGACCATGGTCTTAACATTTAAAACCATTTCAGCTTTTCTCTTGTTCTGATTGAACAGGACATTGAAAAAAGTGAGAATAGATTTGAAATAAGACATTTTAAACGAGAGCAGACCATAAGTGACAAGATAGTAAGTGTGTCTTAATTTCAGGCATGTTTTCTACATCTGTCCCATTTTCATTCTCAGCCACAAGCTTTTCTGCTACATTTTTAATCTGAAAATTAAAAATGCTGTTTGAGCTTGTGGAATGCAGAGCAGGTTATTTACTGTAATTATGATGAGACTTGCAGATTCCCTCACTGGTAACAAGTATCTCCTTCAGGAAGAGCTAGAAAAGACGAGCTGGTCCTAACAAGCAAAAATATATGGGTTTTTTATCCTAAACCTTAAAACAACACTAGCAGTAAAAACCATTACAAGCTAATGACAAGTGATCAACAAATAGCTGAACAAGCAACAAAGATAATAATCTCCAATAGGTTTCTTCTGCCAATCAAGAGTGGAAGTGCAGTTATGCACAAGCTCTAACACTGATCTTCTCTTTACAGTTTCAAGCCTAGCTGAAGCCAAAAATAGGTATAATATATTTCTGATAGGGGTAGTTATGAGCAAAGGTATCCCTCCCATATCAGAAATATGCTTTGTTCCCAGCTGACACCACTGGGGTCAGATAGCAGTGCTAAGAAGCTTCCCAGCTGCACTGACCTAATATACATGTTCAAGGATAAGACAGGGCTCAAACTATTAATTCCTCTACACAGCAGCAACAAAGGAGGGCAGAGCTCCCAAAACCAATGCAAATGCTTTCCCTGCTCAGCTGTCTCCAGGTAGAGAGGGGCAAGGAACAAGATCTGCCTCCCCAAAATAGATAGATAGATACTTGTCTACCCTCTCAGCTCACAGACGTAAGATAACGAATCCCCATATGGAAAGTGGAAGAAAGCTCACACCAAGCTGTTCCAGCATAAACCTCAAGTATGACTGCAGGCAACAGCTAGCCAAGCTTGGACAAGTTTAAATTGCTTTAGTTTAATTTCTGGAAAAATGAAAAGAGATTATAACAATCTTATCAGTCACTTGGGCAATGCTAACATCTGCTATCGTTTGTTTGGTGTTGATTTGCAATTGAAGCAATTTCATCTGAAGTTAGGGTTTAGTTCTCGATCTGCACCAGAATTAGCACACAAGCTTTTTAGGTAGCCCATTTAGCTACCTAAAATGGATGTGGGTATGAAGTCACTCTGTCATGAAATTGCTGGTGGGGACATGTACATGCCCCTAGGAGAAATGTCCAGCAATCTTTTCAGACAACTACCAGGAATATAAATATAATATAAATATTAACTTTATGCCCAAATTGACAGCCATGCATTTTCAATACAATATCCAATTTTAAGTTTGGAAAATGGAATAAAATTTTTGCAAGTGACAGCCAGGATCAGCACTAGCAGAAGCCTGCTGTAGGCATTCAGGAAAAAGTCACATAGTCCTAGCAAATCCTTAATTGAAGATGACAATGAGAAAAAGAACTGCTCTGGAAAGCATCAAAGATATGGAAATGGATGAATTACGTTAAAAAAGAAGAAAAGAAAACCACCCTCCACTGCAACTCACGAATGAAACTCCAAGCCAAGTCCATCCTTGAAATAACTCGAAACACTTACTGAACCTATGCCAAGGAAGTCTTTGGTTCCCTGTTTAAAGGGACATTAAGGCAACATAAGGGCAGCAAGGGTCTAAGGACCTTTGCTTTTCTTCTGTTCCCTGAGCTGCCCCTGCTACAAGATTTAGGGATAATAAATGGAGCCTCAATGCCTCCATCAGGAGGAATTTGGCTCTCTTTATGCTAAACACTCCTCATTAGATTTGTCATTGCAAAAAGAGAAGGCATGAAGCAATCTGCTGTAGTGACTGTTTTCTGGCAGAGCTGCACTTCACTTCTCCCCGTGGCCTTCCAGAAAAAAAAAAAAAATAAAAATGTTTAGGACATTAATTTGAGAAATGTGAAGCTGGTTGGGCTCTTCCCCCAGATCACAAATGAACTGCACCAGAAAAAATTCCCTTCTCCACTGTTTTCCTATACCTGTTATGACTGATTGTGTCTCCATCTTTGACTTTGAGCACCCTCTAGCAATAATTAATTCCCTAGAATTCACAAGTCTTAATAATTACTAGCTCGCAGTGGTCCTTGTTTCGCTCGCAATCTTTTTTATCACAGTTTTTAACTACAAACCAAGTCCTTTTGGGTTGTGTTGTTTGGAAGTACGAATGTTTCAAAGTGATTTGAGAATGACAGTCAGGATTTCTTCAGTCATAACGGGTTCCCTGTTTAGATCTTTGAAATCTGGCCCCAGCTGTGTGGTACTGCTGGCTGCAGCACCTTAGGAGGACTGCATTATTTCCTGCTACAGACTGAAAAGCTCCAGGTATAACATGCTGGATGGAAGTTCAGTGCAGTCCCACCACCTATTTTGAGCTGCAGTGTTTCCCAGCAGGTCATTCATAGTGGCATTCATAGTGAGTGGCCATAGATGCTGTTCATGAAGCATCTAATGCAAGCCACTGAGAAGAGCAGTGGACTGAGATTTCTGACCTGTTATGGTATGTAAACTCATGTAGTCCTTTGCTCCTTAAGATGCCTCAGAAATCATGCCAGGTCACACAAATACAATTGCTTGCTTGATTTCAAGCACTAAAGAAGTTAATAATTTAATTTCATAAATGAAACCAAGTTAATGGAAGAGGAGATGACAGTCAAGCATTTTCGCTCAGCTGGAGATGTAATCTCAGGGAAATTGTCTGTCAACATGTATTTAGGTTACTTCCAAGCCTGCTACCTGTTCCATTTTCTTGGCCAGGGTGATGAAGCTGATGAAACAGTTGCAGCGGCAAAAAAATGTTTCATTTACTATTATGTAAAAAAAAGAAAAAAATCCTTTTTTCCCCTTTGTAAACAGGATTTTAGTTATATTAAGGCATTTGAGAATTAATCAAGAGATCGAGGGATGAAAGAAAGTTGACAATTATAGATCTAGCTTCCTCCCTTCTGGCCCACCCCTTCCCCCAGAAGGGAAGAAATTTGAGTACTGGTGTTTTACAGGACAAGCTACAAAATGGGATATTGTACAGCCAGATATTTCCTGCACAGCCTTTTTTCCCTTCTCACTTTAATTCACTTTTTCCTTTTCCTCAAACCTCAAGGATAAACTTTAGCAGGAATCTTTCTTTACTAAAATGAACCTCCTTCCGACAACTTCTGGTAATAGAAGCCATGAAAATACCAACAAACCCAATAAAAGAAAATGGACATAATTGACAACTTTTCAGCCTCTGTCCTAATTATTTTAGAAAAATGTAATACTACTTGTATACCCTGTTTTCAGGCTATTTCTGGTTCCTTCTGAAGTCTGTAATAATGTTTCCATTCACTAAAGAGATATCAAGAAGTAGGGCAGATAAGTGCAGGCCTACATGTATTACTATGTCTGAGGGGAGCATTTAGACATAGGGTATCTGGTGCTTCTTCCTCACAGAACTTTTTCTATTTATATACTTACATTTAAGAGCAGTCTAATGCTTTTAGATGGAGTAGAGGCTTTGTCCTAGGCTTTGGCCTAGAGAGTGTGTCTACTGGCATGAGACATAAGAAAAAAGTAAGGCACTAAAAAATGGAAAGGGAGAATGAAATGAAGTCATAGGACAAGTATATCAGCATAGTCATGTAGGCAAATAGGTATGTACTATTCATCTTGATTATTTGTAATCCAACATACGCAATTCATATTACATGTAATTCACATTACATGACAGGCTTTCATTCTGTTGGTTTGGTTCTCATGATGATACAGGACTTTATTTAAAGTTCTTCAAATTAAATAACTCCATTAAGATATCTACTCAGTAGAGAAGAATACTTTCTGGACTCTCGGACAAAGCAATTGCCAGCTGAATTATCAGAACTCATATCTATGGTGCAATCAACAGTGTTCTTCAATGCTTGTGTGTCAGTCTAAAGATTAAAAAGTCAAAGGACAAACTGTTCAGCGTAGTTTTACAATGATCATACCTTATTTTGCCAAGAAAAGGAAGTTGTTTCTGAAGCATATAGTTAGAGTAGCGAGGCAAGGTGCAATCTCGTGAAGTCCTCACACCTTAAAGTTCCATGTGACTTTTATAATGAAAATAATCTTTTCTTTTTTTGAACAAGATACTCTACTACAACAATATACAGCAACAAAAGAGCTCTCTCAGAGACAGAACTTTATTAATTTTCTTCTTTTTTTAATAAAAATCTGTGCACCAAGTTGACAGTGACATAAGGGCTTGTTTGTACAAGAGCTGAGTCTGTCTATTCCAACTGGAGGGTCAGCCTGGTTTTTTGACAAAAGCTATGCCACTCCCTTCCATGTTGTTTGGTCTGTAATACCTCTGTTATTGACAGAGATGTTAAAATCTTCAGTCTGTCCTTACTGTGTGCTAACCAAGTCGTTGGGGAAAAATGGAAAAAGGTGCTAAAGCTGATCACAAGTTACAGAGAGGCTTAAAACAATACTGTCTTTGTAGTCAACTACAAAGTTGTTAATGTAAAAGGATATCTATTTCCATCCCCCAGTCCTTCCTGATTACTATGCTAATTGTCCATTATCTCATACCCGGACAGATACCTGAATTGCTAATATCTGGGGATATTTTCCCTAGATTACAAAGGAATGCTTCTGACTGTGTAACATTTAAGAGTGCTGTTTTAACAATAGTAGGTAAAACCCCTTAAATGTTCCAGATAGAGAAATAGAAAGGCTCCTTCTGCTTGCCCTTTGGTTTTCTTAATTCCTATTTTCCTCTAAGTGGTAGCTGCATATTTAGCTGTGCAGGGAAAGCAGAGTTCATACCCTTGCCTTTCGGCAGACTCACTACAGTTTAACATGCTGCACAAGCTGTTCCCTATTGTCCTGTTGCAATATTTTGGCACAGACTCGACTGAGACTCCCAGTTTCACATGAAGCATTTAAACAAGTGGCCCAGTTTTTCAAGTGCTTCCTAGTGAATGTAATAATCAAATCTAATGCTTAATCTTCAGAATAATGAAACAAATATTTAAAAAACGAATTGCCAAAATTGTAATCTAGTTTAATACTTTTGCAAAGGAAAAAGCAAAAATGAAGACATGTAGGAAAACAAAAGTCAACACCTATTTTCCAAGGTTATTCTGAAAGCTTATATGTATTATAGGCTGCAGCTCTGTGTTCCTGGAATCCTATCAAAACCAGTCTTACACCCTTGGCTATATCTAGATTTGCAGACAGATATATAGCCTCATTTTAACAAAAAGATGAGTTCTGGTTATGCTTGTGTGATCATTTGGATTATTGCCATCACGACATTGAGCTGTGTGTCTGTGCTCACGTTGTGCCAGCCCTTCCCTGCAGTACAGGAAGACTGAGGACTTTTTTGTCTCCTGAAATGTACTGAATAATTCCTACAGACAGGGAAGTTGATACATTGCTTTAGGTCACGCACACGACCAGTAGCAGTGTCCAAGCTAATTCTCTATATGGCCTCTTAATGCCTTTTACCTGATGACTCAGTGCAGGGCTCAGATGAGGACTCTGCTATCTGGCTCTGTCAGGAAATAAAATTCAGCACTAATCCCACAGCCTCACCCAGGACAGAAGACCCAGCGTAGCAAAGATTAGAGCGATTCGCCTGAGCAGCGCTGACCCCATATTCAGACTAAAACACACCCACTATTAGTAGCCAAGTGTAATACCATGTCCCAGCAAGGGATACTGTCTGTCCATACTGTCTGCTTACTAAGTCTTTGGCAATTAGTTCAGTTTAGAGAGACCATCATTTCTACAGCCTCTGGTTAATTTCTGCCACCCTAAATACCATGTCACCTCAAAGCCTTTGCATTGCTCCTTCGGGATCAGTAAAGACACTCACCCATTAATACCTTTTGAAGAGGGAAAATTCTAGAATTCAGTTAGTCAGGTGTTTTTCCAGCATACATTCACAGATTTAGGAGTGTCAGAAATTGTAACAAGACAAAGAAAATACTTTTATGCAGCAAATCACCAAAGCCACCTCCCCCCTGGGAACAGCATGAACTAGTCTCTTAAATACAGTTCCAAATCCCTTGATCTGCTAGGATTTACAGCCTCACCCAGAAAGCAAGTGGCAAAGCTAGGCAATGACCAGAGGAGCAGAGGGAATGGCCTTGACAGCTCTGAACAGAACAGCTGAGAAGAAAGTGGTCAAAGGAGGTGGTGACTAAAGGAATTTGCTTTCTGAGGTGATGACTGGGTGAGATTTCTGTATATCTGCTGTAGAGGATGATTACATGTAAAAATATTTCACTGATGGGCATTTAATAAGGCAACCCAGTTGGTTTTGGTTGGTTTATTTTTGGCACTTTTGTGACTCAATGACAGATGTGTGCCACTTCAGATTCAACCCTCTTGTGCTAACATTATATGCACAGGCTCTTATGTTCATCTCCTATCAACGTAAGAGCAGCCAAGACCAGACCTGTGTTTATGCCTGTTCCCAAAGCTGTGTGGTTATTTCTATACTTCAGATAACCAAGTTACAAAAGTTATGAGCTAAGTGACCCAGCAGAGATGGAAATGTGGCTCTGAGGGATTTTTGTGTCGGTTTATGATTTACTTTCCTGTTCCAGCAAGTGGAAACCCATGCTGTTTGCCTGAGCTGTGTATCTTGAAAAGGTACTTTTGCTATTCTCATGAGGACAGACTTCCATTATCTCACTCTGTGGCAACTTCGTTGCTCATTTATAAGTAGAAACAGATGTTTCACTCACATACCAATGAAGAACAGGTGTGGAAAATAACATTATTTCCTCCCGATTTAGTATTGTTTCTCTTTCTTCACACTAGTTTCTCTGTGAAAATAATCCACTTCTGTTGGCCAGCCACTCAGGCTGGAGTGGAAGAGCCAGGTTGTGCTCCCTCCTATGCATGCTGACCTGAAAACATCTGGATTTAACATTTCTTTTCTATTCAATACCCAGAAGTACAAAACAGATTACTTTCTGCAGCTGTATGAAGGTGGCAGTGGGGGAATTATATTTATTCAGGTTTGCCTGGTTATGCAAATGGTGTCAAGGTATTGTCCTGTTTTAGACTTCTGCTGATAGATTTGCAGTATTTTGAGCTTAGGTAGCCACCACAGCTGTTGGCTCTAAGAGCAGCATGTTGCTTAAATGGAAACTGGATATTCATTTTCAGAGGAATTCCTGTACTATAGTAGTGCAGTTAGTCTCCTAGTTTAACAGGTTAATAGTTTACTCAGGATTCACCAGTATGTTTTGAAATGCTAGAAATGGTTCTATCTTATTGCATGCAATTGGACTTTATTCTTTCACCAGGAGTGGCTTTAACAGTTCCAAATTACACAGAAATAGCATTAGTGTCCTCACATATAGAAAGTGGAGCAAGTATAAAACATAAACTGATATGAATGTTTATTACCACAAAAAGAACTTCAGCTAAATAACCTCAAAGCTGTATGATAGAGGCCCTGCTTTTCAAATGCCGTTTTGTTCAGGAGATTACCCTCACGTGATGGTTAACTCCCATGTTTTAGCCACATCCTTCAGTGATAGCTTTTGCCAGAAAGAAACCAACAGGCTAAAAGGACAGGCTCTTACTGCATCTATGTGACATCCCCCTGCTCATGTAAACAGCAGAATAATGTTTCCCTGCCATGCCATTCTGAAGTTAGATGTTTAATATTGCTAATGCTTAAGGTGCACTTGGTCACTCTGGTTCTGAAATGTACTTTCTTTGAACTGTGCTACTATCATTTTTACCACTTAGATGTTTTTAGAGCCAGACTCCAACATTTCATTACGGTGTAACTTAAACTGCACCATTGCTTGTGCCCAATAGATGTAAGTTACTTCTCTGGAATAAAAAAGGAACCTGTTCCATTAAAATGCTCAAAGTCCTAACATGCACTGGATTCATTTGCAAGACAATACACAGGCACCTGGAAGTTTACATGTTCAGATCCTTCATGCTAATTCTGGTGCCATCCAAGAGAAATGCTGTATTTTCTAGAGTATGACGGTAAAGTCTCAGTTCATGCTTTGCTGACACTATTCCTGTTGCAGTAATTTTTCCAAAGCGATGAGAGGTACATCAGTTTACTTCTTACCTCATCTGAAGTTGTTCTTCTAAATTCCATTATATGTTTCTTGGTGTTTTCCAGAAGGCGATATTAATGCTTCTTTTAAAGGACTTTCGGGAGGGATCACTTACAGATGTTTAGTGAAGATGCTTAGAAGCAGGGCTAAAATACTATCTGTAGTGGCAGTTGATGCATGACATACAGTAAAATGATAAAACACATTCTTTAAGGAGCTTTCAGGTTTTTCATATCATATTACATGGCAAGTAGTACAGCTTGCCTTGCCGTGAAATGCTGGTCTCCAAGCTTGAAAGCCTGCTAGTAAATTCTGATGGAGCACCAGTTCACCATGTGGGTGTCTGCAGTGATGAGGGAGGGCTAAGGTGTAGTTGGAAAATAAGTTTGTAGGGTGAGAGTCCTAAACCAGGCACTGACTGTGACAGTGCCTAAAAAAGAGGATAAAAGCCCAATCTGATCCTAAATAGGGCCACAATAGGTAGGGGTGTGGGTCCCAGCTGGGGCTGGTCAGGGCCAAAAATGTCTGTTAGTGTAGTCTGGCCCTGGTCTGAAGCTTTTGATTCTTGTTAAGTATTGAAATGGCTAGTGTGTGCTAGGACAGGGGCGTCAGGGCAAGATTCAATTTTAATAACAATGACAAGAGAGCTTGGACAATATCTTTGATGAGGGTTTTTTTTGGGTTGTTTGTTTTGTTTATTTTTTTTGATGAAAAAGAAGGAAAGCTTTGCCAAAATGCAGAATGTCAGCTTGGCTGGAGAAGGATTTTGCTATGGTGGGATGACGTGATTTCACATGCTGCAGCTAGTAATCTGAGCTTGGGGTAGCATTTGATTGTGTGGCTGATATGAGGCTGGGGCAGACTCCTTGCCTGTGCAGGTCGCTGTCCAAAAGAGAAGATCTCTGAGCAGAGGTGAACCCCAGAGAGGTACAGAGGCTGTTTGCTTCCTGCCAACAAAGCTGACAGTTCCTGATTGTACTGCTGTGAACTAAATAGAATGTGCTCCTTGTCAAAAGGTAAAAGGGGTGCTCCTTCAAGAGACCAAAGCACACCATTCCTTCTGTCTGTATTTTATGTTCCTCTTGAACACTGTCCCCTTTCCTAAGGTGTTGACTAGATGAGAGACATGTTAATCCTGAATCTAGATGCAAGGACAGCAAGAAAATCTTCTGGGGGCGGAGGTTTGAATTTGCACAGTTTCCATGCTAAAACTCAGATGCTTATGTCAGATTCTTTAGAAACTTTTACAGCACATTAAATATAGAGATATTTCCAGATGCAAAAAGATAAAGGATATTTCATGCATGTTCCAAAGTAAGATATGTATTCAGTGTGTTGAACTGAATTTTCTGTACTGTGTAAACCAAGTACTACTCATACAGTGCAGACTGATATGAGAAACTTCCATATACTCTTTTCATACTTTAATGAGATGTAATCTAGGTTTAAAGGATGCAATTTCGTGTAGTCGGAGTATGTTCTGCTCCTTAGATATCCTTGTGATAAAGATCAGTGTTATTGCTAATACAGTTTAGTCTTACAAAACTTAAAGGCAGCCATAAAAACTTTAACATAAGTTCAGCTCAGGAATAGCCTCTACTATTGCAACACTAAGGAATATAGAGGGAATGGTTAGATCAGATCAGAAATCAGAGATGTCATCTGTTCTGTAATTTACTGCTAACATCTGTTGGCAGGGAGATAATCATTAACAGGATTAATGCAGTAAAGATTATACCATAGAATCATAGAATAGTTAGGGTTAGAAAGATCCTTAAGATCACCTAGTTCCAACCCCCCTGGGACACCTCACACTCAACCATGTCATCCAAGGCTTTGTCCAACCCGGCCTTGAACACTTGAGCATTCACAACTTCCCTGGGCAACCCATTCCAGTGCCTCACCACCTTCACAGGAAAGAATTTCTTCCTTATATCCAATCTAAACTTCCCCTTTTCAAGTTTTAACCCGTTGCCCCATGTCCTATCACTACAGTTCCTAATGAAGAGTCCCTCCTCAGCATCCCTACAGGCCCCCTTCAGATACTGGAAGGCTGCTATGAGGTCTCCACACAGCCTTCTCTTCTCCAGGATGAACAGCCCAAACTTTCTCAGCCTGTCTTTTCTACAGGAGATGCTCCAGTCCCCTGATCATCCTCGTGGCCTCTGCTGGACTTGTTTCAACAGTTCCATGTCCTTTTTATGTTGAGGACACCAGAACTGCACACAATGCTCCAGGTGAGGTC
>JBCJKH010009397.1:23830-37771 GCA_039877255.1 Loriculus beryllinus | reverse complement strand
TTACTGGTTGCAGTTCTTCAAAGGGTTCATCTGACTTGGGCTAAGATGTTTCTGTATTAAATCCTTGGTTCTATTCCCAGCCCAATCAACTGGCTTTTTGAAAGAGCTTAGGATGTATTTATTGAAATAAAAAGTCAAGCATGAAACTGGTGGGGTACCAAATAGGCCCAAGATGGTCTGAAATGGCACCTTGGGAGTTTCATGTTGTTTGGCTCGCATTCCAGTGTCTCAGGACAGTGTGCCAAACTAACCACAGTGAGCTCTACTGAATACCTGGTTACTCTCTTTATGCCTGAAGGAGAGATGAAGATGTGAAATTATTCATTAACATTTTGGGGTCTTTTTATACAGAGGACTCTGCTGTTGGCTTTTAGCATGTTAAGTAGCTACATGTAGAAACACAAACTGGGAGAAAAGTGTGTAGTGCACTTCCACAGTATTTTTTGCCCATAATCTAAACACTTCCTGAGTTTGGCTGCTCACCTCCATGAAAAAATGTATGTGTGTGTGGGTGTTTTGGTTTTTTTTGTGATTGAGTAAAAAGGCACAAAGGAGAAATTTTTAGGGTAGCGTGTTACAAAGCATGTTTTGTTTCCTAAATGCTCTTTGGTTCTGGGGTGTCTGTACAGAGATCCCTGTTTTCTGAATGTTTTGGATCTGTGATCAGACCTGGCAGTGGGAGTGGTTATCATGAATCCTTGTCTTTTGAAGGAAGGGAAAAGGGAAACGTGCAGAAACAGGGGGAGGTCTCTTTTTTTTTTTTTTTTTTTTTTGTTTTTCTCGAAGGAAGCGTAATCCCTGCCTCTTTGAAACAAAAGAGAAGAAAGTCATTGGCTTGGGACTGGTTCTCCTCCTCTCTTTTCCTGCTCCTGGGATAGACAAGGTTAGGACTGTACCTCCCAGGCTCAGAGAGCAGGTGTCGTTTGCAGCTCAATGACAGTGTTGTAACCTATCATTTCCCAGTAATGCCAGACTATGCACATAACAGCATAAGGTGCATCACCTCTTTCAGAGAGCAAGTGCTTTACTAAGGTGCCAGGTAAGCTTAATTTACAATAACCACATGGAACACCTCCTCCTACAGTAACTTCTCAGGATCCCTCTGGATAGTTAAAGTCTCCCCAAAGACTTGACAGGATTAGGTAGAAAGGGCTCTTTGAATACTGTGGAGTTCTTTCCCCACATTTTTTCCTATACTGAACATGTGTATGCTTTCAGATCCTGGCTGGCCAAATCACCCCGTCTCTACTGCATTCACAGCTACTTTGTTCCCTCCATCCTGTTGTGTTAAAAGTGATAAAAAAATCTATAAAAAACCCCCCACCCCAGCTAGTCTCTTAATCAGTTTGATTTCTGTCCATCTAACATTATTAATGGAACCTGAGGTCCAATTTTGAGCAATCCAGTGAAAGACACTGGCATTTGGCTTCTTACATTTGACCTGTCCAGCTAGAGAAATAAGTTCCACATACTGTCAATGGAGTTAATATGAACAGTATACAGAATTTCAACCCACCAAAAGGGATTTGTTTTTAAGCTTCTCTGAACTCCAGTATCTGGATGAAAGCTCTGGTGTTTAGAATTAATGATGTCTTGGGTTAGTTCACACAGCTTGCAGCATTCTAGGTAGCGCGGTTTGATGACTGTCACTGTTGGTTGGGTCAAGAATAGCTGCCACAGACATAATCGGTGTGTTTCCTCATTTTATCAGACTGGTGCAAGAGGTACTCATTTTTTCCAGGGGACAAAGTTAATGGGTGAATGTGCTGTGGGGCTGGCACATGCTGCCTCCAGTTTAATAGCTGAATTAGAATCTTTTTAAAACCTTGGCACCAAGAAATGTGATTTCCCGATGCTCAGGGCTAATGCTGTAGTAAATGCTGGGAAATCTTGACTGATAGTGCTGAGAGTTAACGGAGACAAAAAATAAAGCACTATAAATCTTACCTGAAGTGTCTGGTTATGTATGAGTTACATATGTGCATATATGTATTGGTCTGAAAGGTATGAACACACGCAGAGAGATTAATTATAGTTTAACCTTCACTTAAAGGGGTCGTCAAATACAATATTTTTTCACTCAAAATTTCAGCATTGCTTCTGGTGGCCAAGCTGGGGAGGGTGGGGTATGTGTGTGTATGAAGATTTATAGCCACTATATGAGATGTGGAATCAAATAAATAATGGGGCGAAATTAAACACATTGATTAACTATCATTCACTATCCTGTAATCTCTTAATGGCTAAGGTCTCATTTAAGATAAACCAGAATCAGGATTAAATTCTGAATTGCTATTATTTTTACATGTATTCATTAGGTTCTAGAGGAATCCAGGAGAGATTAAAAAGGCACCTGTGAATTAAGACCAGCTATTAATGAGGAAAGTTGAAGGGCTTATCTCATATTAATGGCATTTTTCTTATTCAGATAGCCTAACAAATGGAAGCATTAAACTTCACAGATTGTTTGTGTATTCGTGGTTTTTGTCAGTCTAATTTATTGTCAGAAAATCTGTAGAGCACCTGGAAATATAATAATGGCCACTGTGTTGCATTTACTAATTGGAGTAGTAGAAAGCTAATTAGAGAGCTTTTCAGGGCAGTTGAAAGGGATAAGATTCAGTCAGTTCTGCAGGTAGTCCCATGAAATAAGATAGAGGGAGAATGGGAGAGGAGGGGAGAAAAGCACTGCTTTAATTAGCTGTGAATGAAGCTCCTTATATTTTATTTATATTGTTACTTATATCTAACACTGTGAGTTTCAGACTAGCCAAGGTGTGCCAAACCCAGGAAAGTTGCTAACCCATTTGAATCTGAGGAACCTCATCAAAGACATGAATAAGAACCTTTCCCTTAGCTTACTCATACATTTGGGTCAGAACAGAGGCAGACACCACCAAAACTTTTGTTGCAGTTTCTGAAGCTCTTGTATCAATGATCTGTGAGCAGGGTGCATTAGAAATCTATGTTTTCCAGCTCCAGCCACATGTTTGGCTCCAAGGCAGCACGGCCCAACTATTTGGCAGCTTGGATAGTTAGAATTGCAAAATAGCATTGGTATCTTCTGGGTGTATTCAAGGGTTACTAGAGCACTTCAGTCTGTGCGACCATGTCATTGAGAGGGCATTTTGCTGCCAGCTGCTGTCAGCTTGGTGGGCATTACCCTTCCCCTTGGAAGAAACTGTCTCCATTGACAAACTCTGCTCTGCACAGCAGGCACAAGGGGTTGCTCAAGTTGTCCTGGGTTCAGTAACCAAGGACACAAGTCCAGATCATGCCTAAGAAATCAGTACCTGCACAATTTTCTCTGGACCCCAGAATGCCTGGAATTAAGTTAGTAACCTTATGTGTTTGTGTTTTGGAGTTGCAATGAAACAGAAGTATCAGTCAATTCTAAGAGTTGACTTTTAAGATCACGTATGTTCATCTCTTGCTTGATTATCTTTTTTCACACTTTGCTTTCCCAGGTATCTGATGCTTTATGCCTACATGAGCATTGCCTATCTTTAATATAAAGGTAGGCTTGCAAAAGTAAATATAAAATGATGCTGCCCTCTTCAATAGTCTCTTCCACACTTGCTAATAAAGCATTTGCTGTCTTCCAACCCTCCTCTTCTGCCATTTTTAAGCCAGTTTTCTGATGTTTTGCTTTCAGTAAAGAGGCCATTATTCCTGCAATCTATCATTATAAGGAGTGCTGCCTACTTCAGAGAACCTCTTGCAGCCTAACTGGAATCACTCAATGATTTGGATCATTAATATATTGCAAAATGACAATAAGAACTGAAGTGAGGGGGCAGGCAGACGCAGAGTGCTGATGAAGATGTATCTGCTCTGCTGTCAAGATTCCACTTAGAAATATAGGAGCCACCATTGGATTTTTTTTAGCTAGAAGGTG
Organism: Loriculus beryllinus; assembly: GCA_039877255.1. Classification (NCBI taxonomy): domain Eukaryota; kingdom Metazoa; phylum Chordata; class Aves; order Psittaciformes; family Psittacidae; genus Loriculus; species Loriculus beryllinus. The sequence goes on along the minus strand of JBCJKH010009397.1, from coordinate 33,873 downwards.
AAGTTTTAACATGCCTAAGGAGTATTGATTGTTTAACCCTATTGCTCTGAGGTTGGGAGCAGACTCAGAACCCTGAAGTCTTCTGCTTTTCCTCTAGGTTTTTGTTGCTGGATTTTAGTATGAGATCCTTTAAATCATTCTACTGCTGAGACGTTTCTTGAAGCTTTGTTTATTATATGATGACACTAAAAAAGGACTTACTTTTCTAGGTGTTTTCTCCTTTGGCACATGATTTTGAGTTCTGCCTCTTCTTTTCCTACTAAAATGAAAAACAAACCTCTGAATTAGATTTCATAATATCCATGATTTTTTTAAAAGGATGCAGCAGTAGTTCATCTTCTCATCTGCAGCAGCAGCACTAATCTCATACACATTGGCATGCACACAGGGCAATAAAAAGTGACACGATGTAACATTTCAGTGAAGAATTGTAGGCACTGGAGCCAGATCCTGTCATTTAAGACTTTCTGTGAGGAGTGATTTATTCTCAATTCGCCAGTGTGGACTTTTCTGGGAGGGAGAGAAATTGTGTGAGTGTTGGGAATTATGCCCACACTTTTTAAGCATTTTTAGTGACTTCGGGTGTCTTTGCCTCCAGTACCCAACCTGACATTGCAGAGAGGCTTGGCTCTTGGTGCGCCTATGTTCAGCTTATTCAGAAAGGCTCTGCCTCAAGCAGAACATCCCAAATCAGTGGGTTTGACTGCCTGTTACCTTCTGTTCTGAAGACGCCAAAGGCGATGGCTGCAATGGACAGCATTTCAGATATGCTCTAACCTTAACATTTTCTCTGTCTGTACAGATCTTTAATAGGCAGAAATCTTCTTTTGCTCCTAAAACAGGACCTAGGACAGAGGCTGATGGGACAAATCGCTTTTCACATTAGTCTTCTGAAGGCATAGATCAGTTGCCCAGAGCTGTTTCTTCCTTTTTAGAGGCAAATATATAATCTTATTAATGATAATGTTTTCTTGCCAACAGCATGATATTCTATATTGTTCAGTTAATAATCAGCATGAAACCTATTAACTGCAGGAGCTATGGTGTTGAAAATCTGGGGTAAAATCTTTAGCACTTGAAAATATTAACTAACTTGTTTGCAGTGCTGCAATCTCCTACAGTTAACATTCTGACAATTACAAAGATACAAGCTCTTAAAGATAAGCTTTCTGTTTTGTACTATGTCTGTGCTTTACCCTGTAGTCAAAATCCAAAGTAAGCCTTTTTGGAAGCTGTGAAAGCTTGAAAGAGTTTAATCTAATTTAATTTCTTGTGATTGTGAACACTTGGGTACCTCCTGGTTCTAACTGAGTCTAGCAATGACTACATCAGCAGAGCATCTCTTCTCAAGCAGTGTTGATTTCGGGGGAAGTAAATCAATTACCCAGCTAAGGATTTCACCTCTATTGTGTTTTGATGCTTTTATGTTACATTTGGTGTTCTTCCATTGCCATTTCACTTTTGGCTTGCAATAATGTGGAATTAAGCTGCTTTTGTCAGCAGCTGTTTCTGCTTAGAGTCAGTTTTCCTTTCCTTACATGTGCCTGTCTCAGTTGCTCAATTTTGCTGATGAAAGTTTGAAACTTCCTTTTCATGAGAGGTCAGCGAAGCTTGCAATTTGTCACTTCAAGACACCAGTTCCTATAGCAAATCTCTCATTAAACTTTTCTTGTGCCTATCAGAGGTTGAGGTCGTATGGCCCCAGGTTGTCTTGTCTCTGAGGGGAGAGCTGGCATTGGAGTATTTGATTGCTTCACCACAGCTGTGAATTTGAAGAAGTCAATCTTTTCTGGTTTGCACTCCCTCTAGGGCATATTTCCTCCTCTACACAATTTAACAGCGATTGGCTGTTTTAATAGCTTTTGAATAAGTTTGTTCTTAAACGTTTTCCCTCATTTCTCCTCTGTGCACAGTATGGAGTTTGCACTCTGAATCACTTACTGGTTTGCCTTGGTGCTTTCCATGCCCTCTGCTCCCTCTAATCATCTTTTTAAGTATAGCAGTAAGTAATTAAGGAATGTCATTTACACTTTTCACTTCTGGTGCCATGAAAAGAACTGATGCTTATAATGGTGCCTAGAAGTACCCTCCTGTCTTTCCTGTTAAAACTGTTCTGCTATCTGCCAAGACCTGAATCTCTCTGCAATTACTTTCCCAGCATTGTTCTGGTAGGAAGACTATCTGTAATCGCTCTGTGACAAGTTTCCTTCTTATCCTTCCCATAGAATTCCACTTGCTAGAGCCTGTTGGTTCAGATTTCTTCACTTTTCCGAAATTGGGCAATGAAGATGCAGTTTCCACATCCATTTAACTGTTCCCCTGTTCTCTGGATGTCTACGCAAACTTTGAACAGGATCTTTCAACAAAAGGCTATGACTTGCACAATTTTTCATCTACACTTAGTGTGTTTGGAGATTTTAGCAAGTGAAATCACCCCCCTCTCTTCTTTTATTGCATAGTATTTGAACTTCCTTTTTCTTCTCAAAGAAACCTGACCATAGTGTTTAATGGAAAGCACATCTAGGAATTAGATTTCCTAAATATCATTCATACAATCAGCACTATATTTTCACGATATTAACTTGTAATACTCTGTAGCTGTTCTGACAGAGAATAAGAAATACAGTTGTGACTTGTACGGACATACACTGCTCATGCTTCTTTTTAGGCTGGCACTGCTCGGAACCTCCATGCCCGCTCTGCTAGCACCAAGACTTGTGCGCTCACAGTGCAGTGGAATTTGCAGTCAGAGACATTTCCATTCTGTGGGGAAGAACAGGCTGTACTGAAAGAGAATAGGATTACGGCTCAGCTACGAGTCACTCATGCATATCCACTAAGAAATTGGGGCTTCTAACTCTCGTTGCTTACCAAGGGATTGAGGCACTTAAGTCCTTCTAAGCGGGCAAGTAGGAGGGGAATCATTACAAAATACTTAGCATATAATTTGGTCTGGAGAAAAACAGGATGTTTTCCCGGTTTTCCTGTGCTTTCCACTGTACTTTGACTTGCAGCAATTTCCTTCCTTTTAAGAACAAAGCCAGTGTTACAGGTTAGTGGTTCTTACTAAGCAACCTAATGTAGTTTGTTGTGTTTGCAAAATACCTCCTGCAGCTTCTCATACAGGGTCTCTGTGCTTCTCTGCACTTGCTCTTAATGTAAGCAGTGCCTCAGACACCTAGCTGACAGTGCAAGTCTGCTGGAAAGAAGAAAACTGGGAGAGAGGGGAAAGCAGCGTAACCTGTCCTTTTGCTTGGGGTGCTGAGCTCTAAGGACACAACAAATGAGTGCAAATGAGTGCAAAGGCCAGAGAAGCAGACAAAGCGGGGCAGGCGCTGTTTAGAGAGAGCATCCCACTGGTTCTGGAGAGAGAAAATCCAGATTGACAATCAGAAAGGCATTTTGGTGATGGTGCAGTGACTGAATGCAGGCATCAGGCCAAAGGAGCAGCACTTCAGTTAGAGAGCCATGATTCCCCCTCATCACCCTCACCTTGAAACAGGAACAGGCTGTATCAGATCCCATAGCTGGAATTGTCCCTGCCTACTGTGTCCTTGTGAACAACTGCTGTATTGCTCTCACAAGTGTTTGGGTAATTGAAGTCACCCTTGAGGACAAGATTCTGTTGGCCCAAGACTTGCTTGAGTAGCCAAAGTAAGGTTTTGTTGGCCTTGTCATCCTGATTAGGGTGTCAGTAGAAGATACCATACATAAGATCGCCTTTGGTAGCAACCCTCCTAATCTTCATCCAAAGGCATTCGATAGACCGTTTGTCATCTCAGCACCCCTCCATAAACTCAAATTTCTCTTTTACATAAAGTGTAACTCCAGTTCTCTTCTTCCCTTCCTATCTTTCCAGAAAAGCTTGCAACCGTCCATTGTTGTCTTGCAGTCATGCAAGTTTTCCCACCATGTTTCTGTACTTATTAAGACCATGTAACTTTCAGACTGGGCACAAAGTTCCGGTTCCTCCTGTTTGTGCATTGGTATACATGCACTAGAGGTGGCTGGACTTGGGATTCTTCTCTTTGAAGAAGATACAAAAAATCATTAACCGCAAAAGATTTATTATCCTATGAGGCACTGGATGCTGATTTTCCTTATCTTTTGTAATTGCAACATAAAGAGTCAATTTCTACCTGTAAATTTTTCTTAATATGGTCAAAGTAGAGTATGGGAGAGACTGTAAGCATCTCCTGTGCTAATTCATAGCAGTTCTAAATGCATATACAAAGCTTTATTCCTGGTGATGGTGGCCGGCCTTATAACTGTGTAGATGGAGTGTCAAAAAGAGGGCAACGCTCTTTGGCCTAATAGTCAGGAGATGAACTGCTAATACCTTCAGTTTCCTTTGAAAATCCATGCAATGCAAGTGCTCCTGTGAAGTTTATTGAATTGAACAGGTTGCATAGTCTTTCTCTCCTCATATTAAAAAAAAAAAAAAAAAAGGAATAATGATTTTATAGGGTTTAGGGTTTTTTTAAGGAAAAAAAAGCAAGTAACATGACATTTGTCGCTAAGCAGAGAAGCAAACTATTTGTGTTTCTAATAGCAGCCACTGGGGAAAGAGAGAATTGGGGGAAAAAAATCAGCCAGAGGGAATAGGTTGATGAAAGTTATAAGTTCTAAGAGGGTTTTATTTCTTTGCTGCTTTGTAGTTCCTGTGGGTAAATGAGTAAACCTGACAGTTCAAACTACATTTTCCTCAGTATCTCAAAATTCATTCGACTTCCCATGTTACTAATTATTTTTCCACCTGAGAATCAGCTATTTTGTTTCAGGCTACAACAAGGAAAAAAGATGAAGCTTTATTACAAGGGTCAAAAAAAGAGAACTCTGCATCCTTGATGGCATGCAGCCTTTAGTAAACAAAAATATCGGTTTGTTTGTTTTTTAGTGCTTACAGTAAGTTTTCAGCACTTACAAGGTGAAGAAAAGAGGTGAATCCTTCTCTTTGCCTTGTTGAATGAAAGAGGTCTGTTATTTAAAACCCTATTGATTATTATAACACTAAATACATAATATGTTCATGAAATTTTAACCAGCATAGGCTGATGTTGAGAATTGTGGAAAGTGTGAACATTAATTTCACTTCTTTTTGAGGAAGCATCATGCAGGCATTAACTAAGTCTCTAATTAGGCATCCTATTACATTTTGCTTTAGAGACGTTAAAGGCCTTGCATACATACTCTGGGAATCTTTACATTGATTTCCATGGGATTTGGACAAGTCACAGTGGGGTTGATTAGATTTTTTTTTATGGGGTGACAAAGAATTAGATTGCAGTTATCTGACCTACCCTTTTCTTTTCCTTTGAGTGTTTGATGCTCAGAGATTGTACTCTGAGAAAAGTTAGAGTAAAAATATGACATCCAGAACAATAGCTTAATGGTTCAGTTGATCTGTGCAAGTTCTGTTGTCATTAAATGAATAAGAAATTTAAATGCATAATTTGTAAAATGGATGCAAACTGAAGTAGCCATCAGTAAATGTTTTGGGTGCATGGCTTAACAGCAAAGGTGAGGGACCAGAATTTAGGTGGTATAAGGACAGTCCTTCCTAACAGAAAAAAGTAACAAGCAACTTGCAAACAGTAACTTGAGAAATTATTTATAGGTGTAATTTATAACCAACCTTCAGAAATGCAACCTTGCAATAATGAAATGGGATTATTCATAGAGCAAAAGCCATACAGTAAGGTCAGAGCTGAAATATGGGAAGAATATATTCTGTGGCTTTACAAGGTCCTGGAGCACCTTAAAATATAAATTCACACTCCCTCTGGCCTGTCTCCTGTGGAGCTGCTACTTTCACTGCCTTTTTCGTAGAAGACTGTTCTAGTCCTGTGATGAGAGGGTTGCTGTAAGAGTGAGGCATAGGGGTGCTTGGTATCATTCAGGGGTTGTGCCTCAGGATTTTCATGGGCACCTATAAGACATCCATGCTCTGCAGATGTTAGTGAAGACTTGTGATTCTTGCCTCATAAAACTTGAGGCCTGGGCTGGTGAAGTTTTTCGTGAGAATTTTCAAAAATTATGGAAATTGGGCCCATGTTCTGAGAGGTGGTTTTTGTATCTCATGTCTATTATCAATGAGAAGGTCTGATAGTTAAGGGAATGACAACAGTAAATCGTGACAGAAATTGTTTTGTCATCTATGTCAAGTGTACTGTTTTTTCTTTCACCTGTATCTTCAAAGGTCTATTCATACAAGCAATGAAAATGAAAACAAGCTTTCACCTTATAATGTATATTATTAATAGGTTTGATGTCCTTCTCTGCTTCATTAGATCAATTAAGTAGTTTGGGAGAAATGGTAACTACAGGGAGAAATGTAAAAATGTTTTGTGCTTTAAGAGGGAAGAATGCCATTTTAAAATCAATTATGCTGAATGTCTCACAACTTAGTCCACAATATGAAGTTTCTGACATGTGCAGTGTAGAAGTGACAGCAGAAGATCATCTCTGATCTATCGCTGGAATTGTTTGATAGACCAAGAATCCAACTTCAAAAAAAAAAGAAGGGAGGAAGCATCATAAAATGTTCCTTTGGAGGTAAGATAATTAATCTTATTCTTTTTATAGTCTGAGAATAAGTGAATCTAGAAAATTCAGTTATGTAAGAGTTGAAGAGAGGTCAGGTTCTATCATTTCATTTGCACATAAAGGCAGAAGGTGTTTGTACTAGTCTGATTGTTTGTAATTGAACTATTTCTTATTGCAGTAAATGATTGTGATTTGATGGAGAACATCAGACAGTTGAAAATTTTGTTCTGTCCCTTTTCTACTCTTGTTTCCAGAATTTCACTGTATTGTGGTCAATTAATATCAGAGAATGATCTGGTCACAGATGTGTCTCTGGTCAGGCCGCATTGAAATGCAGTTGACAGTTTTGATGCTGAACTGTGTCCTTACCTTCTGTCCACATTAGCAGATTTGGGAAATGGTTCTTCGTGATTCTGTGTGGTTAGCAAAAAGAATAATTTTTGTAAGTATTCTTCATTCTCTTTTCATCTGTGAAAGGCTAAGCAAGAGTAACTTTGACAAAGGAGATGATACTCCTTACTAGTTTCTTATTACTTTTTCCCAAGCCTGGCCTGGCTTGAGGGATACTTGGTTTATACTCAAGAGCCTTCTTTGCTCAGATATTTAACAACTTACTGTAATTAAACAATGTTCTTGCTTTTTCAAGCAGCTTAAACTGCGTAGATAGAGCAGCCGCTGGGAACTTAAATGTTGAACATATTAAAAAGAAGGGTATCTGCACTTCCTTGAATGGGTCTGCACAGTCTGTGTGCTGAGACAGTGGGGGCGAAACAACCGGTATAGTGAAAGTAAACCACTTGAACATTTCCAAATAAGGCTTTCAGACAAGATACTGTTGCAATAGATTATTAAGGGGATATCTGCAGAAATAGGATTTTCTCTTCTTTTTCTATTTCTTTGAGGAAGATGAAAAGAGGGGAGAACAAATCTAAAGCCAAATACTGTAAGGGAAACGGCCTTAGATAACTGAGCTGTTGCCCTGGCTTTTCCCAGGTATTTGCCATGTTTAATGAATTTCTCAGACATTTCATTTTCTTTGTAAGTGCCAATTATCAATCTGAAGCAGTGGAAGATGGTTTAATGTAAACTGTTAAGGAAGTTTATAAAATTATCATGTCAACGCTGTACTCTTCTAGCAGAGTTAGAGAAAGATTATAAGAAAACAATATTGTCATTTAATTAAACAGTATGCATGTTAATATTTTGCTACCACTCATTGCTTATTGTTCACACTGGCAAGTACTAGCTGTCACTTTTTGGTCCCATCAGTCTGTTGCACTTAGTGCATCACCATGCACTTGGTAATGTTCAGTTCTTTAGATGGTCTGAAAACTTCAGGTAATAAATTGGAGGGGGGCCTTTTTGTACCACAAGTGGTGATTTTTCTCACCCTAATACTACCCTAATGTGATAAAAAACAAGATTTCAGCCACAGTTGACTTTGCACATATTTTAGGTGTGATTTCCTGTTCTCAATGTTTCAGCCACCAATGGAAGGAGTACCGATACCCCAAACGAACATCTTTTTGTTATAGTCTCAAGTTATCTGCACATTCGGGGTTCCCACATTTTCTCCAAATCATCGAGTTTATCTATTGTTTAGGCTTGTATTTAATTTTAGATCTGAACACAAACTCCTGCCACTCAAAAGTCTACTGGCTGGATAAGCAGGGAAAGCTAGCTAAGAGGTCCATGCTCATTTGGATCACAAGGCACAAGCACTGCCTGTGGAAACCATGTGAGCTCTCCTCGAAATAGTGCCAAGAGCAGGTACAAAAGCCCTTGCTGTAGACCAAGGGTGCATGTAAGAACTGACTAACAACCAGATAGGCAGAGAGACTAGGCTCAGATTAAGTCACTGGTACTAATCCCAGCTGCCACCACTACAGGAAAAACTCCTTTGAACCTTAGCTTTATATTTTAGGTCAAAGAAAATGAAGGTTCATTCCAGTAGTGTTGATAGGTCTTTGACAATACTAGTTAATGAACATTTAGTTTTCTCTGTAGTAACAATATATTTGCTCTAGAATTTTTAGAACATTTTTGGCCTTTCTTATGGCAACCCTCAACTATTATTTTTTTACTCTGAGATTTGTGTCAAAATAAATCCTGTTCTTTCTGGGATGCTTATGGGCATTATGGAGTCACCATCGCTGGATGTGTAGATGTGATTATTTGTGGCACTTAAGTGCACAGCTTAGAGGTGTGCTTGGCAGTACTGTCTTAATGGTTGGACTCAGTGAGTTTAAAGGTGATGTAATCTAGAGGTGATGTTTGAGGCAGTTTCAGCTGAAGGACAAACTGTATGTTAGTATTATCTTTATGCAATTGATACTTCTTTTGTGTGCAAAGTCAGGTTTCTGGCAAGTTCAATGCTTGTAAATGGCTGTTTGGGAATGTGTGTGGCACTCAAGAGCAGGCTGGGTACCTCAGTGAGACCTCTATGTGCTGTTGTTAAATGAGTAGATGTTAACACAGTTGCAGTTGTTTAATTGGCTGTGCTGCAGAAATGCCTCCTGCTCTCTGGACACTTTTTTCCAACCCAAACAATTCTATGATTCTATATTGAGCATTTCTTTATTGGAGTCTAGAAGGACTGAAAACTGAACAGTGAATCAGGGCAAGATACAGGGCTGTGAGTACTCTTAAAAAAAGTGTTCTTGAATCATGGCCTTATTATTGGGAGATGGGGATTGTTTGACTGGAGAACTTCCCTCCTTCCTTCAAAGGACAGGAATTTCATTGGGATCTGTAAATGCTTAACATCCCTATAAATCAGTCCACGTGCATCTTCTCAAACCTAGAGAAGGGTGCTCATGCCAGTTCCCATTACTAGAAGACTGTTTATGTCTAGCAGAATTTGGCCTTCAATTTTTAATTCATCTTTGCAGTGGAGATTTTGTAATGTTATACAAGGAAGAAGAAAGTTACCTCCTCTTGCTACATACTTAATATATTTGTTGTTACAGGTACTTCTCAAAAATTAGCAGAAGTGAGTAGAATCATAGGATAATTTGGATTGGAAGGAGCTTCAGGAGGTCATCTAGTCCAACCTCCTGCTTAAAGCAGTGTCAGTTAAGGGATTGATGTGCTTTTAAGTTTTGGGGCTTTTACAGTTCCCGCAGATCACAGGTTAATTTCAGCAAAGTGATAATTTCACCAAATGTCATTCATTTCTTTAGAAATTCAGCTATTATCACTTTTATATGCTTTTAATTCATGGGTTAACTATGGGAGCTCAGTAATGTATAGTGAGAATTCTGTAGTCCTTTAAAATGCTGCACTTATTATTATACCACCTTATAAGTTTCCTCATAGTTCCAACAAGTACTAGATATACTATTGTTATGATAAGTTATGGATCCCCAAAGGAGGTATTTAATTTCATGGTATGTTAAGGGCTATAATAGCCTATTAAAATGGGGGGGGGGGGGGGGGGAAAACCCTCCCTCAAAAAAAAACTCCAACCAAACCAAACCAAAACCCCCAAACGAAAC